>JAZGTK010020843.1:0-10831 GCA_036877625.1 Ambastaia sidthimunki
TGCCAAGTCAAACAGTAAAGAACAAGACCAGCATGTTATAATTTCTGTCACGTTTCTCTGCTGTAGAGCCGAGGCTTCAAGCCAAACCTTTATTCCCACGATGAAGTCGAACTTCAACTTCCAGAGTAATTCAACGTCACCCTGCCTGCACTTTTTATTATTCTATTTTATACTATTTTATACTTCTTATACTATTGTATTTACAGTATGTGGACAGAGTTAATCTAAGATTAATTTTTACTAGGATAAAATTTTACATGTTAATTTTGTGTGACATACAAAAAATAAATTAATCATCATGCATGTAATTTTTACAAAGATTTTTTAAATGTAAATACTGTACATTTCATAATTACTAGAATTTTTATGAACTTTTGGACAAATGATGGGTTTATTTTGAATGATATGCAAATAAAATAAACTGTAAAGCTATTTTTAGTCATCTTTAAGCTGTCAGTTATCACTGTTAGTCACGGTTTATCTCTGCACACCTGCTCTAAAGTAAAAAAAAAAAAAAATGACCAGTATTATTACATAATGCACAAATCAAGATGACTATCAAGCATTAATCTTACATTTATGCATTTGGAAGATGCTTTTATCCAAAGTGACTTTAGTCATCTTTTAAAAGAATTATTATTTTTCATAATCAGTGTGTGTGTTTCCTGGGAATCGAACCCACAACCATTGCAATGCTAATGTAGTGATCTATAAAAATCTGGACTTTTGTCTTAAAATGTAACAGTGTTAAAAGTGAACGCTTAACTCAAGGCAACACTGAAAGCAGTGCCCTCCGTTTGCAGGTCTTAGTTTAGAAACAGATCTTTGTGGTTTTGGGTCTGTCATGGATCCGTTTTGGTTCTAGATTCCAGAAGGTTAGAGAATTTCTTCCAATGTGGCCAGACTTCTGATTTTAGCTGGAAGAAGAAATATGAGGACAACATACATGTCTGTACGTAAACCTGTACTTTCTTTTTTATATTTCAAAGTGTCCAGCATTTTACAGGTTTACAGTAAGTGGATTAAGACGCTACCATTAGCATGCCTTCTGATTAGCATGAGGCTAATTGCTGCTTTAAAGGAGACACAGAGGGAATCTGGTACATGATGCTAGCCCGTTTTAATTTGGGCTTCATGCTGAGAGAATATGATTTGCAGACACCGACCTTCAAATTGAATCCAGATTAAGTACACTGAATTACAGGGTAGTGTGCATGCTCTTAATGTTATGTTGAAAAAGCACTTCAGAAAATTTCAGGAGCCCCATTGGCATGAACAGACGCTTAAATACACACTAAGACTTAACAACTGCCTTCTCAACAAAATCTATTTTCAGCTCTCCAGTGCATCAGGCACAATTAAACAGCATGAATACTCCAAGCACCCAACAGAGCTGTTTTACCCCAAATAGATTCAGACAGTCAGCAGTAGAAGCCCCAATCACAGGCTGTAATTTCAGCACATTTATCTCATTTCCTGTGTGCTTTGTCTTTCCCTGGAATAATGGCGTAAGTAATTGGAATAGACTCCGGATGAAGGGGAATTCTGACCCTGCCGTTCCCTCGCAAGGCTGGATGGTTTGTGGTGACAAGGCAGAAAAAAGCAGTTTGTGGTTCCTTACACAAGCACTTTCCCAGCTAACAATTTACTGCAAGAACATTTTGATAACTTTGAGAGAACTTTTAGAGAATGTTAGACAGTTTTTAGAATGTTCCATGTTAGCTGGATCAACACAATAGAAATGTCAGAACACTCTTAATTCTGTTAGTATCTCTGTGATTGTAACTTATCCATTCGAATGCCGTCTGGAGAAATATTCCTTCTCCCATATCATCCTTTAAGAAAGAATCTGATAATGATGTTGCTGTCTGTTGCTGATTTTTCATGCTGGTACGGCCGCTCATTGAAACGTGAAGGACGGGCTGTGAGTTGTGACCCGTATATGTTGCCCGACTGCTGTTTGTGTTCATCACGATAACATCTTAGAACTTGAGCCAGTGTTGTTGGTTTGGGCAAAAGAAGTGGCGGGGAGAGAAAATGTTTAATATCATAAATAGGCCCTTGTAATAGTTGTCAGTTTACAAGTGAGGGTTTCAGTCTATTTAGGGTAATTGAGCAACATCCATAAAAGTGACACTCTCGCTCACAAAATAGCCTTTATGAATAATAGATGCCTACATATAACATATTTTGAAGGATGGTGCATCCACACATCCATACTGACCAACAGTTTTTAAGTAAGTGATGGTTTTAGGATCATATCTGCTTGTATCTGCTAATTTAGCCTAGACCAGTTCTAGACCTGTTCTCACTCTTTCACTCTTTCTATTGCCCTGCCCCCAGTTTCTTACATTTTCTGAATGTGTTTTTATGGTTTGTGTGCTGGCTGAGAGCGAGTCTGAGAGCGTGATGCAGGATTTTCTGAAAGTTTGATGTAGGTAGAGCATCATTGTCCGTCCAACTTCATTATCCTGAAAACAAACAGTAAAAATAGGCCAGTTATACTTACTACAGGGAGAAGTTTGGCTCAGGATATTTCCATGTGGATGCGTGTGATCACAAAAGCATTTCTGTGTGTGTTTATTTTGTGATAATTTTGTATGTGCTGACCCAGATTTGCTCAGCATATCAGACAGTTTTTTTATTTTTTAGGGGATGGTAGTCGAAGTTTCTTTCCGGATGTGTCTCAATGGATCTGATTTGAATGTCCAGGATATTCACAGCTGTATGTTGTTATGATAATTAAAAGTTTAAATTAAAGATGTTATTTTCTTAAAGTTCTAGGAATGTTGAAAATGTCCAGTTTTTTAGACGTTGTATTAACATTATTGCTGTTTATAGAATAGTGTTAGAATAGTGTTTTTGACATATATGATATATCAGTTTAAAAAACATTCTACTAATGTTTGTGCAAGAATGTTTTGATAACTTTGAAAAAACTTTTAGAGAATGTTAGTCAGTGATGTCAGTCAGTACTCCTGGAGCTCAGCTGGTAGAGCATTGCGTTAGCAGTGCAAAGGTTGTGGGTTCGATCCCAGTGAACACAAGTACTGATAAAAATGTACACCTTGAATTCACTGTAAGTCACTTTGGATAAAAGCATCTGCCAAATAAGTAAATGTGATGTTCTCTATAATAGGAGCTGAGATAGATCAGAGCAGGCATGTTTTAAGATCTGAAAGAGAACATACATTGCGTGACAGTCTCTCTCCATTTCTGTCTCTCTTCTTCTATCTTTCTGGGATAGGTATTACACTTAATCAGATTATCACTCTTCTCCATGAAAAGACCAGTAGTCAGGCAGATAAAAGGGCAGCCTGGAGTCCCCAAGGGTCCTGACAGACAGCGATCAAAGGGGTGGCTGATTAGCCAAAGCAATGTCGCTTTGATACCAGAAAGAAAGTGAGACAGAAAGAGTGAGCGAGAGAACAAGACAGACAGAGAGCGAGAGAGAGATTTCAGATGGATGACACTGTTTCATCCCATGTGTCAGCAGATGTCTTGGTTTACCTGTTTCAGAGTCTCTTTGTCTTCTCTGTGGTAGGTCATATCGCTTTTTTTTATTCATTCCAGCAACAGACACTCTTGATCTTTTTTCTATTCAGCATTCAATAAAGAAAGAAAATGTATGTGTGTGTGTTTGTGTGTGATAGTTAACTGTTACCTCACCATGTCCCGAGTCTTGTTTAGGGTTTACAGGTCAAAGTTCATCTCTGCCTGATAAACTTCATACCATTAGTCTGATTGTGACTGACTGGGAGAGCTTGGCAGGAAGTGGTGGATAAAGTCCAGAGTGAGAATTTAATCCTCTCACGTGCATAAGTCACAAGTTGACCGCAGTGCACAGGTGATCGGTGGATCTTTGTGCCACCCACAGGTTTGGGAAAGTAAATACACTTGTGTTCAAAAACTACCACACACACACACATTCATGTTCACGTGATAAATCTCTTTATTAGAGCAGTGTTCTATTAAATATTTCTGTAATGTCAATTGTTTAGCGCTTGCCAACCCACAGGAAAGAAAAATCACAGATGAGATCTCTTTAGTGTCTCATTTATTTATCCTAGACAGCAATGAGATTAAATGGAGAGCAAATGGAAACTTTTGCCTGTGCGTCTGTGTTATCTGTTATTGTGAAGGGGATGCGGAAGAGCTTAAATGTGTGGCTGAGATAAGGGCCTTTCTTCTGGGCTTTAATGGTCAGAGCGAGGCCTTCAGCCTGGAGCTCCTGGATGTGATTGTGATACAGACTGAGGAACAGCTCTGTACACTGTCACATGCTGTTGACCGCCAGCATGGACCCTGTGAGTCCTGTTTCTTTAAACTTCAGGGGCTGGATTGAAGGGGTTTATTACCTGCAAGAATAATGAAACGTGCATGAAGATATTAAACTCACAGTTCTTCAACACGACCATCAGGTTGCTAAGTGACCAATACACAAGAACACACACATACAGACATCAAAAAAAGGCTTAATAAGTTGCAGAAGATGTAGGTTATATAACACCCAAGACCCTGAGGAGCATAAACCACACACAAATCTGATTAAATACATGGACATGCTCAAACACTGACCATTAGAAAGGTTGTTGGACATTTTATGAGCACTTACGCTCCTAAGATTACATGCCTGTGACACACAATAGAGACATGTGCCCTGAAACCTTACACACAAAGACAGACACACAAACACACGTTAAGCAGAAAGTAAACACAACCCAACTGTCCCTGATTGTTTGTTTGTGGCAGCACTTAACATAATGGCCTTTATTGGGGTGGTTTATTCTTTCATTGTGGACTTTTAGCAGAGTTTGAATCAGACATCTGTCTCTTTAATCTCTGTCCATGTTTGTTTATGTGACTCTATATTGTGAAGTAAAGCAATGTGAATTATATATGGGCAGCTGACTTCATTCTCACTCAGATATCAGTATATCTCATAGGGTTAGTTGCTCATACAGTTCACTCAAAAGTTCTTCCTGTAAGGTCATGGGTTCGAGACCCATAAAATGCATGTTTTCCTAAGAGATGAAGTGTATAGTTTGAATTTACACATAAATGTGAAAATATCATTTTCTGTCATTTTTTACTCACCCCACTTTATTCTTATCTTGTATGCTGTTATTTTTCTGAGATCAGGTTGAGTCACTGAGTGAACACAAAATCCAATCTCAATCCTTTTCTCGGGTTATTTACTGACTTGATATTGTAACAGCACATGAGGGCATAACATAGAGTGAATAATGGTTTAAATTTCCATCTGTTTGTGTGACTTCTGAGGAATATGCACGTGTCACTACAAAGACTAGTTTTATAGTGACTTTTTGTCCTTTTTGAGTTTGACAGATGTGATCAACATGACGTATTATATGAAAAAAATGAATGTATGGTTTTATTTGTGTAGCAGCATGCTACACAAATGCTACATATAACAAGGATAATGATGACAGAAGTTTCATTTTTGAAAAAGTTAGCAGTGCTGGTTCATTTATATGGTGCACTGTGTTTAATATGTACGTTGTATTGTACAGTATGTTATGTTGCACAAGAAATTACAACCAGATTTTCTTACTTGATAAATGCACGTGCATGTATTTCTGTGGGTGTTTTTGTGTTTGTATTAGGCTGTAATTTTGTGTGTGTTTGTGTGTTTTGTTTTGTACTCTTTGAGGCCTGCGGTTTTCACCTTTGACCTCTGTGTTTTGTTCCCTCCCTCCAGTGGCAGAACTAAAGATCAGCGTGTCTCCCACCGATTTTCTCAGTCTCTCCGACTGTGGAGATTTGGGACTAACAAAACATTGGTTTAACATAAACATGTACAGCTCCATGTGTTCATTGCTCATAGACAGACCAGCGCTTGTATCTGAGCCCACTGCACTGAAAACATTGGAACGCAGAGAAATGAAAGGCAGGTCATTTACAGAGTTATACGTATGATCTGCCCCTCAGCTCTTTATTCATAATATTATACCATCTTTAAATCTGTTCCACAAATTATACTGATTTTTCCCTTACATCAGTGCTACATTTTGGAAAAATAAGTTCGGTCAGAGCACTGATCAGAGGTGGGTGGTTATACATGGAAAAACAAAATGGACCATTTCAAATCAATTTGTTTGTAAAAGATATGTTGTATAAATGCTTAACTTAACTCCATTTCAATCCTCCTCCCAGCTAACAATTTTAAAACGTTTCCCTAACATTTTCATTAAGTAAAAAAACATTATTTTGAAAGTTCTAGTAACATTCCAGACGTGTTAGCATTATTTCTTGGTTATAAGATTTTGTAATTCTGTAACATTTTTAAAACATTCCACTAACGACTTAAAAATAACGTTTTTGACATAGATAATAAAAATGTTCTACCAACAATACTGCGAGAACTTTTTCTGATAACTTCTTTAGGGAACGTTTAGGGAGCATTAGCATATGTTCTGAGAATGTTCTCTGTTATCTGGGATGTACCTAACAAGACCCATTCAATGACCTTTGACCTAAGCGGAGTAAACGTAGCCCAAACATGTTTCCTGCTGTGCCAGCTAGCCTGGTTCTTGTTACGCTGTTAACAGGCAGGTTTAAAAAGGGCAGAGGGAGGTACGGAGAGAGACAGATCAAAAGATCTTTCCTAAACGTCCTTTGCCTCGTGACTTTGCCTCGTTTGATGTCTAGGCCGTTGACTCGCGTTCTCTCTCTTTACCTCGCTTTCTCTCTCATTTCAAAGAGAGGCAAAAATCATCTGCCTCCCGCGGTCTGCCGACATGCAGGCCACCAGGGGAAGTGAGCGAGCGAAAAGAAAGAGGAAGAGAAAGATAACTGGAGAGATTGGGCAGTCGGGAGCTTTTGAAGAGAAGAGAGAAGAAAGACTTGATTCTGCCTCGAGAACAGTGATAAAGCTGGCAGGGTAAATGAAGAGAAAGAGAGAAATTTGAGAGGGATGTAGACAGAGAGCTTTCAAACATGTACTTTGGTGTGTATTTGTATATGCATCTTTCTTTCTTTTTTCCTTTTATTCTTTCTTGCATCCTTCTCTCTTCTCTCTCTCTATTTCTTCCTCCCTCCCTCTTGCTCCCCTGTCTTTCACTTGGTTCTGGGGGTAACTACCGCCCGTGATCTTCTGTTGAATAAATGCATCAGTTCAGAATCTGATGTTTTAGATCTTCTGCAGGGGATTCGGGGAACCTGGCAGTGGGCACCAGCGAGGCCCATGTGACCTCTAAACAGATGAGAAGATCAATAGATGGATAGATGAATAGGTGACGTGAGTCAGTATACAGCTATGCTTTAGGTGGCCCTTTCTGTCCTCTTTGTAATATTTGGATAAAATCTCTTTTATCTTTTATCTGATTATTTTAGGAGGCAATAATCATACTGGTGTTTTGCAGCATCAGTAAGACCATCTGTGTCCTGTTTGTCTTTTATTTCTCTGGCACAGTTTCCTCTGCATCTCTCCCTACAGTGTGTGTTAAATGTGACAAATGATTTTGAAATGAATTGTTTGATTTGAACTGTTCTGAAGGCTGCTGCCTCTCTAACAGGCTCAATGAATACACAGTAAAAATGACTAATCAGCATTTGTTCAGTTTAATCAGCATTTTAGCCTGTTTTCCAGTAAAATGTCTAAACATACTTAAAATTAAAAAATCAGTTTACTTAAGAAACTAGATTGCAAAAAAAATTTCTCACAAAACTGAGTGATATGAGTTGATATATTTTTATATTTTTTACAACTAGTTGTTTATAAAAACAACAGAAGTCTTTGAAATGTCTCATTTAGATAAGTAAACGTGTGTGTGTGTGTGTGTGTGTGTGTGTGCGTGTGTGTGATGGGAATTGTGGTGTCTTTGAATGTTTTCAACCTTTCATTTTTCTTTGATTCAAGCTGGCTAGACTTCACAAGCTCAGATACAGGCAGAATTTACATTTAGCATAATTAAAATGACTCTAGCATATGAAAAGCTCATTACATGTTTCCCAGACAGCAGGACTGAGAAACGCATTTGGAATAAAACATCTCTAATCACAGCAGAACAGAATGATGAGCCAAACCGTCACTGCCCACCTTCTTATTGAGACAGACAGGAAGTGAACCAGAAAGGTTCCTCAGAAACGGGTAGAAAACTTCTTCTGTTCTGCATTAAATGAGTCTCTTGGAGACACTCGTCCTGTTTGCATCCTGCCGCTCCTAAAACTCATTACCGGCCCTAACCCCCCATCCCTTTTTCTTTATTCCTCCTTTCCATCGCTCTTCCCACTCACTTCCTACTCTCCAGTCCTCTGTGCCCCATCTGCCCATCCTGTTACAGCAGTTACCAGTGGAGGAAAATGGCTGGGCTGAGGTCTTCATAACTTAGGGTTGGGCTGTATCACTAAGTGAACTAAGCATATTCTCTTCTTTATTTGTTTTACTGTTGTGTGCTTTTAAGACAGTTTTTCCCTGAGGAGCAAATGTTGACTTAAAACTTTAATCTTTAAGCTAGTATCTTGTTGCATTTTTTTGGACTAAAACTATGACACTTAATTCCAGAATTTTTTTGAGCTTAGAGACATTTTGGTACATTGGGAGGCAGACTTTTAAATGAATAGTTCACCTAAAAAAGTTATCACTAACCCTCAGTTAGTTAGCTAAAAGTTAGCTAACCCTCATGTCATTCAAATTTTTCTTTTTCCTGTAAGTCAAAAAAGGAAGTGTTATGTGGGCTATTCATGCAGCACATTACAATCCCAGCTAACAGAGAACGTTCTCAGAATGTTGGCTGATGTTCTTTTGCAATGTAACATTTGTAATATTTTTGTAATGTAACATTTTTGCAGTAACGTTAGTAGAACTTTTTAATGTTATCATATCAAAAACATTATTCCTAAATTGTTAGTGGAATGTTTTAATAACATTACAGAATTAGAAAATGTTGGAATGTTCTTATAATGAAGCACTAACATTAATACATTGTCTAAAAAACTGTGTTTTGAACATTACCAGAACTTTCAAAATAACATTTCTATGTGTTCCAGAGATAAGAGAAAAACACAGGTTTGGAACAACATGAAGGTGGGAAACAGTGACAAAATTTTCTTTCTTTTTTTTTGTGATTTTCTCCTTTTGAGGAAGTGAGTCTGGAAAAGCGTCTCGGGAAAACCGCAGATTGACAGCGGTGGATAATTTATTTCTTTAAAAACATCCTGGAGGCTTCTTGCAGGCCTTTCTCTGATCAAAAGCAACATTAATACACCATGTTATCCGGAGTTCAACTTTCCCGCCTGATTTTATCACCTCACTTCATCGAGGGTTTTGTATGTCAGAGCTACACACTTGCCTTCTTCTGCTGGCTTCAGTGGCTCGGTGTGACTCTTCCTTAAAGCCATGATGTCTAATAATGTGTCAGGTACAGATCGCATGTAAGACAGTGTTGTGAGGACACGTGTAACTGGTCCATTTGTAAACACGATGTGAATAATGTGTTTCACACAGTAAATCAAATAAATGAATGCTGTCTTTGTCCGCTTGTCTCATACGCTTAAAGAAGGGCTCTTCACTGATGAATAACTTTTCACATTTGTGTCTGTAAGAGAAAGACTGTTTGTGTGTGTGTTTGGTCAGGGAATAAATGAAGATGGAAACAGGCGCCACTGTTTGTTGTGTTGGTGTACGCGTGTGGGCCCGTGTGTTTGAGGAGTGTCTACTCTGCACTAAAGTCTTGACAGGGTTCGAGGGCCACAGAGACACACACAGAGACTGAATACTGATCTGTGTAGCATCTAAACAAAGAACAGCTCTGTTTGCTGAAAATACTTTATGCATACGCGACGTTGCTTCTGTGGAAGCAGACAAGACGAGGTTCACAAAACTGACTTTTTTGTGCGTATTTGTTTAGTTTTTGTGTGTATTGTATGTGCGTTTCCTAAACTTAATGCAGGGTAAACTTCCTCTCACAGTATTTAATATTAATAAAAAATCCAAATGACCAGAAAAAACATCTTTTGGGATTCAGAAACACAGCTCTAAAAATCTGTTATTCTCCAGACTCTTGCAGTCACTCATTCCTCTTGAAAGAAAAGCCATTTTCCATAAACAAACGTCTAAGGCTCTTACTGACATCAGAAATGTGACTTGTGCTGGCAAAAATGAGTCGGAATGATCACAGGCTAATAGCCACAGGCAAAATAAATAAAAAATGCCAATTCCCAAACATTTGTTCATTAAGCCTTCGTCTAGCGATCTCAATGCTCCAAAAACCAGTTAAACATCCAAAATCAACTTAATTTATGAGTTTTCTGAGAGGTGAACCTTCCTAAATCTTTCCTTTGTTTTAAATGTTTCCATGAAAATTGCTATTTCCTGCTTTCTGTTAAATGGCTGTTGCTT
Organism: Ambastaia sidthimunki; assembly: GCA_036877625.1. Classification (NCBI taxonomy): domain Eukaryota; kingdom Metazoa; phylum Chordata; class Actinopteri; order Cypriniformes; family Botiidae; genus Ambastaia; species Ambastaia sidthimunki. Next base: position 10,364 of record JAZGTK010020843.1, read on the forward strand.
CAAACAGGTGTAGCTCATTCATTCCTTTGTCAGATTCCAATAAAACAAAAATCATAAGTTTAATGTAAGTTTTTTAAAGGTAGAATGTGATAATAACAAAAAATTAATTTTGGAAAATTTGCTCATTCTGACTCATTTTGCCAGTACGGGTCACAAATGTTGTCACACAGTACGCCTGCATACTGTCACCCTCGTGAGCACACTTGTTAGTGGTCTTGTGAAGGCTTCAGCTGGTAGGTGTGGCATAACCGGACCAATATTTCAGGGCACTGAGTGTTTGTTGTGCCAGACTCTTGGCTGAACTTCTCTTCTTCTGTCAGCACTCTGTTTTAATTATCGTCCTAATTTACCCCCCTTATTTTTCCAGCGTTGCTCCACTTCAGTCGTTTTCCCAGGTGGAGCATCCGGAACGCTATCCGGTCTGGCACCGAACTACCACTCTGCCTTTCCAGAACTTTCTTCCCTGTC
>JAZGTK010020844.1:0-10831 GCA_036877625.1 Ambastaia sidthimunki
TAAAGCTGGAGTTTACTGCTCTAATTACATTAAAAAAAATAAGTTCTTGTATTTATACCAAACTACATGTCCGTAGATGCCACACAGTCAAGCTCTGATAAGCAGTGATGTTGTTCACTACATACAGTATAAAGAGAGAAAAGAGGGTCAGTGTTGCATGGTGATGATATCCTAATATAAACACTAAATTATCAAACATTTCTATGGGTCTTTGGACTCTCTATGGGTTTGCGATTTATATTGCTAACAAATGCCTAATCAACATTTTAAGTGTTAAATAGAGAATAAGTGCTATTGGTAAGTTGAAATAAAAAGCAAACACAAACAGCAGCACAAACGACACGCCTTAAACGAACAACCCTCTTTCGGTTCCAGCACCTAATAACTGTCCAGCCTCATCTCATTGGTTGTTATAATTTGGTCACATGGGAAGTAAATGGTCATCCCTTTCCTCTGACTCCTCCCCTAGAGGTTCAGTAGTCACACCTCTGTAAGTGGGGGGTTCTTCTCTGTTACCACGAGAACGGCATACAAAATCACATCCATCCTGTTGAGATAAACAAAATGTGAACTTCAGAAAGCTCATATTCAGAAAGCGAATGTAACAGAATGTAACACATTCATAATTACACCTACAGCAGATAAATTGCCGATCTCTGACCAAAAGGCATAGTTGGGGAACTGTTCAACTCCCTTGGCCCCAACCACCAGCCGCTGGTATAGGAATCCACCAATGAGATACAAAGCCAGGCACGATAAGACACTACAAACAACAGAGACAAATCAGGGAGGTCATGATCAGGTTGAAACATCACTGGAGGAAAAATGCTGACAGAATGTTAATTTTTGATTGAGCATTTGATGTTCTTTTTAAATGGCTTGGTAAACTAAAAATAAGGTTAAAAATAAATGCCAACTGTTAAAAATAACTAACTAATAACTATGTTACTGTAATGTTATTTTTTAGCACTGATTATTTTGAGACACTCACACAATGAGGAATATGGATCCACCGCTGAGTTTGGATGGGATCACAGGACAGACTGCATTGGTATCCAGCTCAAACAGGTAATAACAGTCCTGTGGCCTCTCCCTGTCCTCCAGAACCACTGAAAATTTATTCTAACAAAAAGGCAATTTAAAATTGAGGCCATTCTGGATATTGTCTGTATTGCAGGGCAAAAGATTTGTGTTTTGTGACACTGGCAAGGTGCCAATGCTAATATCCCTGTTTATATTCTGTGTAGATTTGGCGTCAGATAATTTTCAGCAATTATCAAAGCTTTTGACATTTACATACATGTACTGGTTCTAACATTCGTCTACTCCCCCAGATTTTTAGCAATAGTTATGGTTATTTGAAAAGTAATTAGTGGTACAAAAGCGCAAGTCTAACTTTAAAAGGGATAATTTTTGATAATTTTACATTTTTAGACAGCATATCCACTGTTAATCCACTTTCTGCATGTAATTTGTAACATTTCAATAGCACAAGTTCATACCTCGGTACTTTTGCTGCAAGAAATCATAACCATTGCTCGTCTGGCCTCTTTATTGCAGTGGCCATCATATCTCTCTCCTCCCTCATAGAAGAGCAGAACCCAGTCACCTACACCAAGAATAAACTAACAATGAAAAAACTAACACTGAGTTAAAGCTTTTGGTTAAAGCTGACAATGTTAGGAATAACTAATAAATTAAATATTACATCTGTAATCATAATTGAACGATACTGAAGACCATAATGTGTTCAGAAAATTACTTTTGTAGCACAATGATTAATAAATGTCCTGCCCCACTTAAACAAAACAATTACACAGAGAACTTTTTGTCAAGCAATGTAACATACTTCCTCCAATAGCTCGTGTTTGATTGTAGTTCCCGATTCGAACCTTTTTTGCACTGTCTTTCATCGACTGCACAAGACCCGCGTTTGTTAGTCCGTCCGCATCACCACATACACGGAAAGTGTAGGAATATTTTTCCTTCCCATCAACCTCTACCGTGAAGCTGTTAACAGTAAATATGAAAATGGTTATGAAATCCCCTGCCTCAAGCAATAATGATAAACTGAATAAAAAATGTGACTTACTTTTGGTGTGTAAGAGGCTCAAGTAAACGGAGAACTTTTCTTTCTGACTCACTGTCTAGAACCAGCTTGCAGTTATCTGTGTTGTTCTTCCCTTGCACCCCAGCAAGTAGTAAAAACAGGGGAGTGATTATTGTCATAGACAGCAACATGACTTTTAAAGGGGACACCTGATGGGAAAAGGCCAGTACAGTAAGTAACCTGGACAGCCAATTTGAACAATATATGAATATAATGTGCATATGAATATATGAATAACAATATGTGAATATGGTTTGATCTTCTCCAAATATTTTATAAGGCCACTCCATAATACATAACTTATATAATAAAATCTTAGCAAGTGCCCTTACAAACTTTTACATTTACTTATCCAATTGGATCCCAGTTCTAGTTAATAGTGAAACAAACGGTAATGAGTAACTTTAGTTAGTAAACCGGTGAAAACTTGATATTAGTTTGATGTGTACGAAATCAAATAAATGCACGAAGATGCGCATAAACATACCCTTCAGAATGCGCAGAAACAGTATGACTGTACTCACTTTAAAAAAATAAAAGTGAATGTATCTCGACTAGATGTGGCAACCCAGCCTTGGAATATTAGCCTCCCGATCAAACTTTCGCACCAGTGTCCTTAAACAATCTGTCCTTAAAAACCAGTTTGCTTAAAAAATCTGCTGGTATTCATTTTCAGACACAAACCCCTAAGTGCATTCGCATTAAAATGATTGCATGGTTTAAATAGTTTCATCGTTTTTGTTCAAACGCGGAAGTGAAAGAGGCACAACATGTGACTGTACATCTAACGGAAGCGGATATGCCGCGGGTGATCATGGGAGATTGAGTGCTCAAACATAGGGGTTAGTCATGTCTCGTTGTGTTTGGGACAGTGGTTTCACTTCTAGATTGCTGGTAGGTCTGAACATGCATGGTACCAAAGAATAACACAACTTATTAACAAAAAAGCATATAAATAAAAAGGTGTATTCCGAGTTTAAAACACTGCCTTAGACAAGTTACTTTTGGTTTGCTTATAATTCACTAGAACATGCTAATAGGCAATTGATGTGTAAACGTGCATTTTATTTTTAGATACAATGTTACAGACATTGAAATCACAGATATGGAAAACACATGCAGTCCAAACCAAACCCCCTTTTTTGTGATGCTTTATAATATCTGTAACCACTTTTTTCTTACTCAGTTAATAATATTGTCACCTGATACTGAATAGTTGTATCAAAAACACAATTGTGAACATACTATTAAAAGGGCAATGCACAGATTCGAAAATGTTTAAAATAAACCAGTTTCCAAAACATGCAACATTGCTTCTTATGATCCTTCCTATTACATCATACCACATAAATGTCTTATCTGTGCTTCCTGCTGTGTTGTACAAATTATGATAATTTTGATGTATGATAATTATGATGTTTGATAATTGATACTTTTTGCAAGCTGCTGAGAACCAAGAGGCGCACAGCATTACTGTGTATGGACACAGATTTGCTTGTCCATCCCTCCCCCTCTGTTCTCACACTTTCTCATGTCTTTTAACCTACCTGAAAAATAAATAAACCCAGCATATCCAAACCCACCAATCATAATGCAACAAAGAGACTCCCAGACTGCGACTTCCTGTTTCTATGAGGCAGAATAATGCAGTGCAAATGAGGTGAGTAAGGGTCTGAATTACTGGAACAAGCTGTAACGCAATCACTGGGGCTCCACTGAGTTTATGAGAAGGCTTTGTACGTACAGGCTTAAACAGACATTTACATCAGAACTCCTCTTTAAAAAAGTGCTGGAGGGGAAAAGTATAAGGAAAAAAGAAAAATAGGAGGAGAAAAAAGTGTCAGTCTGTTCAAACTTGTTTGGGAATTTGAGAAGGGAGGGAGGAAGGGAGGAGAGAGATCGCTGTAAGAATCTCTTGCTGTGTTTAAAACTTTTTTACTTAGATGAACAGATTAAGTGGAAAAGAGGCAGTCCAGATAATTAAATCAGCGTTTAATGTGTAGAATTGATCCCACTCACAGTTTTGGTTTAGTCAATGGGCAAACACTGACATGTGGAATGTCTTATAGTTGTGCAATTTTTTCAAGCTTCACAGTGTGTAAAAAGGAAAAACGGAGGCAGAGAGAAGCGTCTCTCAAGACACTCTTAGGTAAGTACTCTGATTATTCCCCAAACTTTTCCTTCATTCCTATTTGTTTACTTGACTAGAACAAACAGTGCACATATTTGTTTATGAACTTGCCCATGTTGCAAGAAAATGTTGCTATGTCATTCTTGAGAACATTTAGCTGTTTATACTATTCACCACAGTTATTTTTCTAATTATTCTGCTAATGTTTCTTGCGTCATATGGGTCATTTCATCTTGATTGAGTCACCCATGTTAAGTCAACCCTCTTAATAGTCTTTCAGCTTTTTAAGCATAAATTAGTCTCTATACAAGGTACAAGAACAATAATAAGGGCAGTAGCTGTTTGAACTGCATCCTTTGTAAAGCAATGACACATTAACATTTGTGGAATGTTGTGAATGTTAACAAATGTTGTGGAAATGTGTGAGTGTTTGAGTGTTTTTAGAATAAATGGAAACATTGGAAAGATAAAGGTGTATTGTTAAACAGGAACATTATATTTTTGGTTGCATAGTATTAGCAACAGTAAGGTAATGGGTTCAATTCTCAGAAAACACAACACAGGATAAACTGTATACTTTAAATGTGCTGTAAGTCTTATAAATGTACATTGGCTAAAATAACCTTCCAAATACCTTAATTTAATGTAAATGCTATTTCATTGAGTATAGCTATTCCGCTATTACATTTCAAACAACATTTCAAATGTATACTGTGTTAATGTTACCATGTAAGCTGCCAAGTTATATACTTGACATGTTGCAACAAGATAAACACCAATGTTTTCTCCAAAGAAATCCAAAGATTTCTCTGAATACAATTGACTGTGATTTTTTTGGGACATTCATTTTGGTTGTTTGATTGATTGTCTTGGAATCTTTTGGAACAATAAATAACTTATTATGTTTCATTCCTTATAGGTTCTCTATGTTGCCATGGAAACTAATTAAACTAATTTGGCCATCTTTTAAGGTGCACCAGAAGGGTTGCACCAATCAGCTGCATTAATAAAGTTACCCTACCCCAAGTCAAAACTGACCTGGTTGAAAAAGTGACTCAGAGACCAGAAGATGGACAAAGTGTTGGGAAAACCAAGAGACCGATCAAAAGAAACACAGCCTGATTCATGCAGCCTCATACAGTCTAGGGAGAGGGAAAGATTACGTGCAACCAGAGGAGAAGATGGAGAGGTGGAATTGAGAGAAAGAGAGAAAAGGAGAGATGGAGATAGACGTCCAAATAGAAAGGCATCATTGGCAGAGCATGCTGATTATGAAGACCTAGAGGATGAGAGGAAAGGGGACACTTTTCCTAGGATGACAAGGCCAAACAAAGACAGAGAGGAAAGGGTACCACTTCCAGTTCATGAAAGGGAGCAGAACATGGGTAGACCAAAGGAAATGTATGAAATTGAAAGAGAGAGAGAACGAAGGAAATACAGGAACATGGACATGCAGAGTGAAAGAGAGACAGCAAGACACATGGAATACTTGAGAAGAAATGGCATGAGAATGTTTGTGAAGAATGAGCCAGAGAGACACAGGGAGAGAGAGGAGTCTGACTTGGGAATGATGAACAGAAGGAGAGAGAGCTATCCAGGGGTCAATGACTACTGGGACATCAGGGAAAGAGAGAGAGAAAGATTTAGACAAAGAGACCAGGAGGGAAGGTCTTACCCACGAGAGTCAGAGAGCTTATCAGACAGGGAACAGAGGGTTGAGAGACAGAGAGAGACAGATAGAAATAGGAAAATAGATACAAAAAGTAAAGGAGACAGTGATGGAGAAAGGGGAAAGGAAAGGAGTAGAAAAGATGATTCTGAAATCGAACATGGGCACTACAAGAGTAAAGGAGACAGTGAGGTACAACAAATGCCAGAAAGAATTAGAGAGAGAGACAGGCATAGAGAGAAAGAAGCAGAGCGACACCGAGACATGGCAATGCAGAGAGAACGAGGGAAAGGTTATCAGGATCCAAAAAATGAACGTTTATCAGATAGAGATGCATACTTGTACGCAACTGAGAGAAGAGGGTATGAAGAGGAAGACAGGACAAGATGTGTAGAACAAGTAGAGATTGAAGAGAGGGAGAAGAGGAGAAGAGAAAACAGAGAGACAGAGAGAAGCAAGCATAGACCATGTGCAGAGAGGACTTCAGGAAGTGATGTTGAGAATGAACAAAGGAGAGGAATGAGAGAGTATGAGGGCAGAGAGACTGAAATCGTATCTGACATTGAAAAAGTGGAAGGAAAAACGGAGGAAGCACAGGAAGGAAGGAGTGCACTAAGGGAATTAGGAGCAGGTGAAAACACTACAGTTAGGGAAACAAATACAGTAAAGACTAAGAGCAAGCTGAGGAAAATGTGGCTAGAACCACAATCAGGAAAAGAAAGGAAAGACAGTTCTTTAAAGGAGGGTTACCTAGAGAGAGAGAAAGCAAGAGAGCAATATAACCAAAGATACAAGGAGAGCAAGACAAGTGGAGATGTAAAAGATCCTGAGAGAGACATAGAGAAAGAAAGAGAGACAATGAGTCTTGAGGACAGGTATAAAGAACGAGAGAAGGCTAGTGGACTCATGAGGGATGTGGAGATAGAACAGGTAAATGAAGGAATAGTTTGTGACAAAGAGGCTGTAGAACCAGACTGGCAGATGGAAAGAGGGAATGTGAATGATAATGGTGAGGAGGAAAAAAAAGGGAACAGTACAAATGGCAACTTAGAAAATGAAGAAGGAAGTGAGGAAGATTCTGAGGCAGAGAAAGAAAGAATGATGTCAACAGATGATGGATTTGTGACAGTCTCCAGTGGAGGGGACGATGCAGAGGAAGACGATTTTGAAGACTGCAAAGAATACTGGGATGGTGGAGTTGGTGATGATCTCAGTAGCCATTCAAAATGTACACAGGAAGAAATGAAAAACCAAACAGAGAATCAGAGGGAGAACCACATGGGACAAAAAGGACCTCTTATGGTCTTTTGTGTGATTGGTCAAACCCTTCCCAGGTTACAGACCAAGCCTGCAGACAACACTGATGAGGAAACAGCCAATCAGCATACAGTTCAAGATTTAGACAACCAGTGTAAAGTGAATGTTACAAATGTAAATGAACCCTCTGAACAGCATGGATACACTGAACGGGACATTGAAAGAGCAATAGACCTCACTCATTTTTATAAGGAAGACAAAGGTAGTCATGATACCAAAGAAGAGGGAAGTTATGTCCAGCCAACACAAGATGTAGCGTCATTTGAAGACCAAATGATTCCTCCTAATGAGAGATTAGAAAAAGACATGAAACCCTTCACAACAGAACCATTAGACCCTTCAGGGCTATGCAGTGACAATGGTGGGATCTCAAGTGAGAACACATTACAAGGAGAAAAAGAAATTACTGGAGATGCAGAGAAGTTTTTTAATTTGGAAGACACATGGTACACATCAGAGGAAAGAAAGCGATGCTCTACTGCTCCTCACCTCCGATGGGCCAAGAGTGTGGTGAAAGAGATCCTGGGTTTAGGTGTAACGATGGACAAGGAGAAGATAAGAGGTAGTGTGATGCACATGGACATGCAAACAAACACACAAACAGAGGGTGAGATGTACATAGAGAAATGGAGTGAGGAGAAAAAACTATTAGAGGTAGAAGTAGGACAACAAAGAGGGATGGAAATTAGAGTCTTATGAGGGATATGAGAATGATTTGCTCAATCCTAGTTCTGTCCAGCATACTTTGTCTTCAGAAGGAGAGGGAGAAAATGAGGAAAGAGAATTTGCCAATTGGGAAGACAGATAGGATGAAGAAAGTCATTCTTTTTGAGTTTAAGCAGTTTTCGAGATTTGGATAATGAGGCTAGGATAAGGAGGCAAGGGTTCTGAAAGACAACAGAGAAACACAAAGAAGGTGAAGAAGAGGAAGGAGTTGGAAGTGACAGCAGGACAAGAATATTCAACATATCAGGTGAGAGGAAAGCCAAAAGCAGTAGCCCACATTGGACATTCAATGACCTTCTTGCTCCTCTAAGTACCGCTGATGTTAGAGGAGTGGTCTTGTATTGAAGATATTTTAGTTAATGTGACAGTGCTGTAATATCAAGCAGAGAGAGAGAAAAGTGCATATGCAAGATTGTAAAAGAATTCCATGAGTCATCTCTCCATGACTACGTGTCAGTATAGATCTTATGTCAGATATAGTGTGTTGTTGTCTAATTAGGTATACCTTTAATTTGAACAGTTAAATATCTGCTAGTATGGAATGAGCAGTTTAACTATGTTAACAGCTGTATGAAACATCAGAGCTTTTTTCTGACCATAGTTTTCAGACAGGTACAGTTAAGAGTATCAAGAAATGTCAACATGGATTCAAAATTCACCTGTTCCTGGTACCTTAATACATTCTCCTGGTTGTACTGTGGACAATTCATCAGCGCATGTTTTTTTTCTGGAAGATCTTGTTTTTGTAGTCTTTCAGCAAATTGTAATTACTTGGTCCTTCCCTTAAACAACTTTGCTAATAAACAATCCAATCAATTCCCAATGGATTCAAGTCCTGCCCTAATTTGTTCTTGCTGACCTCTCTGTTTTACTTCCCATTATGGAAGTAATGTTTTTTTTTTAGATTCTGGTGGTGACCACAAAATTATTAAAGAAACAGTACTAAACGTCAATGACAGTGATCATTTCTACTAGATGCACAGTTTTTATTTTTTTTACTCGATTTGACATCAAATAATCAGTCAATGACTGATTTATTTCCAGCTGAGACAGACAACTGATACTGTAAACACATTTAACTACTGTAAATAAAGGTTATTTTTGTAATGAAGCTTCTCAGAAGAATCTGAAACCACACAAACAGAAAATTTTAGGTTCTCATGCCACAGGAGTAATAATATGATCCCTGGGCCCTTTTTCAGAAGTCTCATTTTAATAGGAAGCTCCTGAGGATCCTTGTGGGGGCTGCTGTTGTGACCCCTGACGACTCCTTAAACAGCAGAATTTCTTGGAAGATGCAGAATTCCGATGCTGCCCCATTTCCTTTTTCACAAACCAAGTCATTCTCATACATTCACTGACAAGTCCTCCCCCAGTACATTTTCCTGTTACATTTTCCTCCTATTTTTCATCGCATCAGTGTTATTTTTAGTTTATTGCCACATTTTCTTTCTAAATTGCTCCAACTCCATGTTGAGAGGCTTTGCGGTCTAACCAGTGCAGTTCTTTAAACCATTCATTTTGCTTTGATTTCCTGTTGAGTTTAATTTTAGGTTGTGTGAGTTCTATCTGTTTTGACATCTCTGTTCTGGTTGTATAGATGCAGATGATGGTGGACTTTCATTCACCTGGAGTGAAATGGATCTGAGGTACAGTAAGAGAATCACACTTTACTGCAGTAAATGCTCCAAAATATCACAGTAAACCTGGAATATTCATTATTATCTTAATGCTGTAAAGTTTGATATTCTAGTTTTATAACTATTATAATCTTACTTCTATTTTTGGTTATGGTAATATTTATAAGTCTGTTCTCCATCCTATGCGTGTTCCCGCACCACTGAAATTCAGTGGCTGGTCTGTTTTGTTTTAAAAGTGACCAAGATGCCACAATTGTAATTTTTCTCATCTGTCTCTTACTTCAGGAAAGTGACCGAATCACTTTGCCGGGCAAAAAGGAGAAATTCTAAATTCTTTAGTAAGTCTTTGTAATTTTTATTTTCATACAACATATCTTTAAATGCACATGATTAAAAATGTGGTGGTGTAAGAAGGGAATTGCCTAAATTCTGCAAAATCTACAAATAAAAACATGTTTTTAATACATGGATAAAAGCAGGGAAAAATTTCCTTGTAAGGTAAAGTTTGTCATTCCTAACTACGCTGCTGTGTCAATCCTTCAGGGTAGGAACAGGTTTGTGCCTGCACAGCATTCAGAATTGCAGAAAAACAGCTTCAAATGCTCACTCAATATTCTATAAAGCTCTTATGGGGAGAATCACTCTCTCTGTTAATGTTTTTGTATTGTTTTAAACATATTTATTCATTGTTCTGTTGATTTGCTGACCCGTTGTACTTGTTTGCTTACAGCTCTGTTTACTTTTCTCTTACTAACTTGACCTCTGTACTGAGTTTGTGACATTTGTAAACCGTGTCTACATTCACTCTCTCAACAGACACTCAGTTATATCAGGAGTACAGTGAGGTGGTCCAGAACAGAGAGATCCTCCTGTCTCATTCGGATTCTATAGCAATAAGCAGAGACACTTCCCCTGTCCGATCATCTCCCTCTCCCAGTCATTCCCCCAGGCTGTCACGCAGGCCTCTCCCACCTCTCCCTCCAGTTCCTCTGCACCCACACACTCTGTGCCAGAACAATTCCGTTAAAAGCCTCGCTGTGCCTCAGCAATCCATAAACAGACCTCCGTCTCCTCACCTGTACATCTCTCCCTCCTCACCCACACTGTGGCAGAACCTCCCTGGAGTGAGGAGCAGCTCAGAGTTTGAAGAAATCACTAAAGATGAGAGACGTCTACAAGAGGTACAGGATCTTGCATACACACACACATATATATATATATATACATATGTATATAAT
>JAZGTK010020845.1:0-10831 GCA_036877625.1 Ambastaia sidthimunki
TATTCAGCCTCATGTCTGAAAGTCGCATTACATTCCTACTGATGATCTGTACATGTAATGAAGTTTGCCTTACCTTCTGATTAATGGACAGGAAATTAACATACGACTCCTCCATTGGCAGCAGGAAGACAAGCGCGTTGCCGTGGTTTCCGATACGAGCGGTCCGCCCACACCGATGCACAAAGGAACTAGAGAAGAGATGCCAACAGTCATCAGCATATTTAACTACAAATTAAACAATACATGTATTTTATGCAAATAATATCAACCTCAAAATTAATTAATTTGTACAAATCAACATTGAGGCCATATTAATAATGTGAGATTCAACGTCTAGTCAGTGTATTAGTTACCTCGCACTGCTTGGTGGGTCGTACTGCAGCACCCAGTGGACTTCTGGGATGTCGATGCCTCTCGCCATGACATCCGTGCACACGAGAATCCCACTGCACAGAAGAAAACACACTGTACACCATCCATTCCTCTGACTCTCTGTCTGCGGTCATGTCATGCGTTACCTCTTCAGCTCCCTGAAATCTGCAAAGATCTTGTTGCGTTTCTCCTTCATCTTCCCGTGGATGCAGTGAACTGCAGTGCCCTTGACTAAAACCTCCAGAGCTTTACTAAAATACTCCACACATGCACAGGTGCTGCGGCACAGAAGACAATGCAGTTCAGACAGGACTTATGCATACGGAGAAACAATTCTGCATAACTTCAAACCTGAAGAACACCAGCTGCTTCTCATGCTTGTGCTGTCTCAGAAACGCCACCAAAATGTTGAACTTCTCCTCCGCCCGACAGATCTGCAGATAAAGAGAAAACTTCATGTTGTCTCAGAGAACTCGTGCTGTAACTACAGTCACATTAACGTATGTCATAATTAACACTGCAGCTGAGATCTTCTGAAAAGGCAGCTTGTTGCCGCTTGTTGCCTCTAAATGTTACAGTTTGTTCCAGGCGACTTACTGTGTAATAATTACTGAGTCTCGCTGGGGTTTTCTGCACACTTGAGGCTGCCACTCCTTTCTCCTTCACTGTGATGCGAACAGGGTTTCTCAGTCCAGCCCTCACTAACTTTTCCACCTCCTGCGTTTGGGTGGCTGAGAAAAGCCCCGTGCGCCTCTGTTTGGGCAAATACCCCAGAATTGTGTTCAGACTGCGGAGGCACAAAAAGATGCCGAATTAGAAGAGGACCTACAGGTGAACAGACAAACAGATTGCTAACATGTTCTTCTAACACACTGCTGAATACTGATCTGTGATCAGTACCTGGCCTCAAAGCCCATGTCCAGCAGTCTGTCCGCCTCATCCAGCACCAACACATCCAGAGCTTTCACAGAAGCGGCCAGATCCAGTCCATCAGCCTTCCGTCTGAACATGTCCTCCAAACGACCAGGAGTCGCAACTACAATATTAGCTCTGTGAAGTGCACCGATCATTGTGTTCACTCACATATTTCAAGTTTTGATAGTGATGTGGCTTAAATGGCGACTTTTAAACACTCACCCCTGAGTCTTAAACTTCTCGACGTCTTCGATGGGGTTGCTGCCGCCAATTAAAAGAATCTGCCTAAACTGTGGAAAGTGTTGCAGAAACCGTCCCATCACTTCACTGATCTGCAGGGCCAGCTCACGCGTGGGTGTTATAATCACAGCACCAACCTGGAAACACGTTACATATGTGACAGACATCAACACATGTGAAAATAAACTTCAATATCTGATGTGTAACGCAAAGATGATTGCCGGAGCTTTAAACCAACGACAATACAGAAATTCAATTTTCCTTTCCATGTTTGAACCAGCAACCCTGTGGTTACCAGCTCTGAGCTTTAACCACTGCACCACAAACCCACAAGTGATCTGTGAAGTTTATATCCGTCTTTAAACTGACCTGCATCTTTTTTAACTTCTCTTCTCGCTTGAGGAGAATTTCTATAATAGGAATCACAAAGGCAAGAGTCTTTCCACTTCCAGTAACCTGAAATGACATGAAAACTTGATGATATATGTATGACTGCAGCTGTCACGTTGATATAAACAGACATATAACACTTACCGCCTCGGCAGCAACATCTTTATTGCTCATGAACAAGGGGATGCAGGCAGACTGAAATTAAAACATGTGGTCTGTTATTAATCTGAGTACAGCGTGAGTACAGATGAATGCTCATCATTAAAATACCTGGACCGGCGTCATGTATGTGAAGTTCAGCTCTTTAAGAGTCTGCAGTATGCTGTCATGAAGTTTCACAGGCAAACTGTCCCATTTCCCATCGCCGATACTTTCCATCATTTCAGTTTAAATGTGAACTCACATTAACTCACATGCGTGAACGACGCGTTACACATAAAGCGCTCCGAGCGGAACATGCAGCAGCTGCAAACGTTCCGCCTCACTTCTGCACTACAGCTCAACATAATCTAGTAATTCAAGGTTTTGAATATAATGTACAAATATAGGCGCAATCTGAATAATAACTTTGAAAAATGGGTAGTTAAAATGGTTAGGATTGAAAACATTGGCTTTTTAATCATGAATAACCAGTAGAGACAATATCGACTGCTGATCCACTGTTTTATGTTTTAAAGAGCGTCTAATATGACAACCAGTCACAACTCTGTTTGATTTAACATTTTATATTGTTTTCAATTTACGACTAAAGACAGAGAAAACGGAAAATAATTATAAAGAACTAAAAAGAAAATTGTAACATATGATAGTATTTATTCATATATGCTAAAGATTATTTTTTTAGCTATTTTTGTGCTTTTATTTTTCATACATACAGCTGTTCTGCAACAATTCAACATTGTGAAAAACACTTTATAAATACAACTGGACTTTAGTGATTTTAGTAATTATTTATATATTATTTTTTTTATAACTTCTCAGCAGTTTTCCATGTGTCTTGTGAATTGTTTGTCCTTCAACACGTATTAAACAAAGAAACATTTTAAGAACACATTTCATATTTATTAAATCCATATTTGTTGAACATCAGACGTTTACAGTTTCATCATCAGTTTTCTGGTAGTTGTAGCCCAAATCATTTTGCATTTTCTCGACTCATTTCTAATGAATTGGTTTAGACTGAAAAAGTTGTACAAAACTACCTAAAGTATTTCCCATGTGAAGAAACTGAAGATAAAGAGAAAAACTTGGGCCACAACTCAACTATCCCACCTAAACATTTAAAAACGCATCAAAAAAATCAGCAAACAGTAGCTAAGCAGCGATTTCACTGCCTTCAGAATTGTGTTCAATATGTGCCACAAAGGGTTTTGAGTGACTAACTGTATCAATGAGTGAATGTGTCAGAAAATGCATTTGCTGTGACATTTCACTTTATATTAGTGACTGCTGACGTTGTTCATGTTATAGTTTAAATCATGTTAAATATAAACCTCAAACATTCTACACAATCTTTCATCAGGCCAACACCAAAACCTCATCATCACCTTCTCATAGTAAATCGTTCTTACAACAGTACTGAAGAACAAACGCCAAACCAGAGAATAAAAAGAGCTGTTCAAATTAAACTCACAAACAGGGCTAAAACAAAATCCATGACTTTATAATCAATACTGAAATTGCACCTTTTACCAAAACAAACACTGAAGAGATCTACAGCTGGGGCAAAGAAAACAAACAGACTGATGGACTAGCGAACAACCAGGTTCTTCCGATCTCTGCTGAACTGGACGTCCGATTCGTGAAACTTGCGGTTGTGGTTATGTTGTGAAATACAAACAGGATTTTAAACGACTCTTCGTACTTCAAAGAATCTCTTCAGGTAGTAAATCTGTCCGAGGGTCATGGCCACCAGCACCAGAGCTTCAAAGAAGGACCAGAGCACCACCCTGCTGTTTGTGTTGTCATTGACTAAAGGAGGAAGACAAAGTTAGACAGTCAGTGACAGTTAAAGGATCATTTATTAAGTGTCCAAAACTTCTAAAAAGCATCTACTGTACAAGTTTGTGATTGGTTGAAAACAACTCGTGTCTTCATCTCTTAAGTTGCAACACCCTCATTCATGGATAAAACTGTCCTGTCCTACACGGGCAGTGACTTTAAAGCCAGAAATAAAGAGACAACACATTGTTTACTGTTAGCACTGCTAGATCAAAAGAGTTAGTGACGCACCTGCCCTAAATCTCACAATTACAGTAACACAGAGGATGAAACGCAACATTGTGTCTCATGATCAGAGTGGGTTTCTTACTTGCACGGTGTATTCTCTCTCGGACCTCCATATATTCCTGCTCATGTTTGACCGCCGTCATGGCAACCGCCAGCTCGTTGATCATCTCCTCCAGCTTATTCTGATGAGCTAGAAAACACACACAGTTTCTCAGGAGGTTTGTAACAATGGCAACATTTCTGTTTAGGCAACATGCACATCACAACAAGACACAATGATCAACATCAGCAATATACAACAAACCTGCGAGTTTGTAATCATGTAACTATGAACACATCAAATCTACATGCAAGACTTTACAGGTCACAGGGTTGACGCTTTAGTTTTGGGTGTGGTAGGAAAACTCCACCAAAAGCAGATCATAAGACGAGCTGAACTTTGCATAAAATATTTTTTATACACATTCATAAAAGCCCTTCATTGAAAAAACATCAACACTGGTTAACATTAGTTAATACTTCTACCTTCACAAATTTGCATGCTGTCGGCAACACATCTATAATAAACACAAGTGCATAAAATGTGCTTTCAGAGAATCAGTTACACTGTCTTTACACACACGAGTGCAAATCAAACGTTAGCTTTTAAGCTTAAAGCTCATCACATGTTAAAATAATGTTTTACAGCCTCTTCCTACCATCCCAGCTGTCACCACCACCTGAGTAGAGAGAAAGCCATCAAGAGGGCATAAAAACACGAAATCATACCGCAGTGCCAAAAAGCTTTACTGTAAAAAGAATGGTTTGTGTTACCTTTACCCATTTTACTGTTTTATTAATCTGATGACTTAAGTCTAAATTGTGTGTGTTCTATACCAGAGCAGAGCCAGGCGGATGGAAAAATAAGAGATCGTTGAAAACAGCCAAAGTCATCTTAAGAGCAAGTTATTACATTTTAATAAAATACAAGCAATAAACTGTGTGTAACAAAACTAGGACAGTCTGTTGTGAAAGTAAACAGTGAATGTTGACTTAAAGAAGCAACTGTTTCATGGAGCAGCAGAAAAACAAACTTTCCCCTGGATCAGTTTATTCACTCACCCTCTGTTTCCATGTCTTGTCCTTTGGGTGCCTCGCCGATGTCGATGGTGAACATCACAATTTTGGGGGTCATTGTGGACATCTTGTTGCTGAAACAGAACTTGTAGGTTCCGTCCATATGGGCGGCCACAGAATACTTCCCACTGGACTCTCGATCTCCTTTATAAATCTGCTTTCCATCTGGTCCTGTTATCTGTGAAGTGTTTAATACAAACAATATAACCACCAATAATCACCCAACATCACTTTCACAATGAACAACATCAGCTGCCTAAATGTACAACCATATGGTATGAATGATGTAAACATAAAGAGATGAAACTAAACATACCAACCACATCTTAATCAACAAACTCTGTTCATAAACTCTACAGCAGATCATTTGAGATTTAAAAGACACACAGCACAGAACCGGTTACTGTTATTTTATATCTGTTTCTGATTTGACCCACCATGTGGAATGAGCCAGACACAGAGACACAACCACATCACCTAATGTCACCTTACTAAATGAACACAGTGTTTAATGTGTCGTTGAACTCTTTCAGTGTCGGGTGTAAGAACTAATGGTCACTTTCAGACAGTTATTCACTTCCGGCTTGAGCTCCTGTCTGGCGGAAGCGACACAGACGCTCTTACAAACATCTCAGAGCGCGTGTTTCTGCTTCGTGCAGTGTTTTAATGAACGCGAGTGATGTGTTGGTGTATTTCAATGGTCACCTCCACGTCGATGTCCAGGAATCCCCCCTCCGCGACCTCAAACATCAGGCCCATCTTGGTGCCCGAGTTCACGCGCTCGTAGAAACACTCCTCCGCGTGCGCGTCGATGCTGACAAAGTACCCGTCCGCGGTGTAGCAGAGCGCGCACAGCAGCACGACGAGCTCCGAGAACGTCAACATGTCCGATGCGGCTTATCGATGGAGAAAATAACCCATAAAACAGCGTTTATGCCGCGCAGGAGCAGATAAAGGAGGAGAGCGACGGTGACGTGCCACGTCAGGATGTGAACGGGTCGCCCGCTGGGACAAACGGAGACTGTGACGCGATTGCAAAAATATAAAAGACAGTGACAACACTGTCTAAAACTATTTTAACTGCATTTAAATAATCCTTTCATATGTTTTATACAATTAGCATTTTTTAAAACGATTCTTTATAATGTAACGTATTAGACTATCTATTCTATCTATATTTATATTGAAGCAAGCTGGCTATGTATGTTTGATGTTTTACTGGCCACATATTCAATTCATAAAATGTCTTAAATAAAAATAATATTCATGTATCAGAATCAAAATAAGTTTTATTTACCAGGTACACACACACACTTTGACGTGGTTTACAGGAGTATTTGCATACATATAAACATAACACATGAAAAAAAATGCACAATTAAAAGTAAAATATTAAACTAGCGCATATATGAATGTGGCTGTAGTTCTTCTCTTCGTCATCAGAGGGCGTCAGAGCGGCGCGTCACACGGTGCGTCGCAGGTTTGGTGACGTTTATACAATCGACTCCAGAAAACTCTCCGCCGCCGCGGCCTAGCGCTCACGATCCGCTTTCCCGTCATTTTACCCGCTCATGTCCGTCTGTCCGAGCCCGAACCGAGCGGGACCCGCTGCCTTCTGACGGGCTGATCGCGGCTCTGTCCTTTTAAACGGAGTTTAGACCCTGAAAACGAGCGAAATTAAAGTGAAGAGAGCGCGCGCGCGCGATGACATCCCGGAGGTGAGAATTCAACACAAACAAACATCATGTTCCCCTCATGTCTCATTTTCTCACTTATTTCTCATCACTGTCTCGCCTTTTGTTCTGACGGTAACTCTAATAGAGATGCTTTAAAAGTGTTTTAAGTGTTTCAAGTACGAAATGAAAGTGTTAAGCGTGAGTTTAAAGCTCACAACCCAACAGGACGAGACTGAACATGTTCGAGTCTGCAGTGATATTTAATGAGTGTTTTATAACCATTAAAACCTGTTTGATGATCGTATTTCATTTGTAATGATGGCCGTTGACAGCTCGTGTTGTGTTTAAACAGATTTGACCACAAACACACAAACATGACACTGCGTGTGTTGATGTTGAAGACCTTTCAAACAAACATCTGCACTAAATAGTTTTCTTGCTTTGAAATGTAAAATAATGAAATGAAGATAAACAACATTGTGACACTAAGTGGTTGTTAAACGCTAGTTAATGTGTGGTTACTAGAACACTTATGAGGAACTGACCTCATTCATCCACTGAAACATCTTGATAGCAGTTCAGTAGATTGTGTTGAGTATTTCTGATGTGTGTTAGTGGTTTCTGATTGTTGTTATGAGTGAAATCACTTGTGTTTGTGTTGACACTGTGTTTGTGATGACAGGTGGTTTCACCCCAACATCACTGGAGTGGAAGCAGAGAATCTACTGCTAACTCGAGGGGTGGATGGAAGTTTTCTGGCCCGCCCTAGTAAAAGTAACCCGGGGGACTTTACGCTGTCTGTCAGGTAAGTTTTGATGATGGATATAGGGTAGAAATAACATTTTATATGTACAGCTGAATGTTTGAAAATAGGAGTGTTGCATTCGATAAACCCAAAACAGGTTGTATTTAAGCAATAATACAGTATGAAAACAGATATACACACCAGTGAGTGTTTGAGCTCATAGGTCGACTGGACTTGTGTATTGACCAATCAACATCCAGCACCACAACTGTCTGGGGGTTGATTTGCTCAGATTGTCTCTTGTTCTTGTCTTTAACAGGAGAAATGGTGCCGTCACTCACATTAAGATCCAGAACACAGGAGATTATTATGATCTGTATGGAGGAGAGAAGTTTGCCACGCTGGCTGAGCTGGTGCAGTATTACATGGAACATCACGGGCAGCTGAAAGAGAAGAACGGTGATGTCATCGAGCTCAAATACCCGCTCAACTGCGCTGATCCCACCTCAGAGAGGTGACCACAGACAGCCACTGTGTCCCTGATGATTGCTGTGTTTTATAAACGCTTTCATGACGTCTGAATTTTAACACTCCTCCCTGACGTTGTTTGAAGGTGGTTTCACGGTCATCTGTCCGGCCGTGAGGCGGAGAAGCTCCTGACAGACAAGGGAAAGAACGGAAGTTTCCTGGTTCGAGAGAGTCAGAGTCACCCGGGTGATTTTGTGCTGTCCGTCCGGACCGGCGATGACAAGACAGACAGCAGCGACAGCAAACCTAAAGTCACGCATGTCATGATCCGCTGCCAGGTGAACTTCTGATGCCGTTTCCTACGAAATACATAAATAGCTGAATTAAAATAGACCTTGAATACACGAGTAATCAATTTATATCAGTAATAACAGTGATAAAGGTGTTATTTCTGTTCTGTAAGTGTTCTGTTTGTGTATTGTGTATTGTGTATTCAGCATGATCTGAAGTATGATGTTGGTGGTGGAGAGAAATTCGACTCACTCACAGATCTGGTGGAGCACTACAAGAAAAACCCAATGGTTGAAACTCTGGGTACAGTCCTGCAGCTCAAACAGGTGTGTTCTGATGCTGAGCGATGTGTTTAAAACCCTGTTTATTAAAGGAGTGAATGTAAACCTGTTTGTTTATGTTGAAACGTGTTGTAATACTGTGTTGTGTGTCTGGCAGCCTCTGAACACAACCCGCATCAACGCAGCAGAGATTGAGAGTCGAGTAAGAGAGCTCAGCAAACTGGCAGAAGCCACTGATAAGGTCAAGCAGGGCTTCTGGGAGGAGTTTGAGGTGAGAGCCAATCAGCATCCAGAGAAGTTCTGCATGAGCCAATGATCAGCTCGTATGTTAATGCTTGATTCTGTGTGAACAGACCCTTCAGCAGCAGGAGTGTAAACTGCTGTACAGTCGTAAGGAAGGTCAGCGGCCCGAGAATAAAAACAAGAACAGATATAAAAACATCCTTCCATGTAAGTGACCAACTTCTGCTCTTAACAACTCATGAGACTCTCAGTGTGTGATGTGTTATTGAGCGGGTCACGTGACTAACACGTGTGATTCTGCGTGTGATTCGCAGTCGACCACACGCGAGTCGTGCTGAATGATGGGGATGTCAACGAGCCCGGTTCTGATTACATCAACGCAAACATCATCATGGTAATGATTCTTTAGAAACTTCTTTAGAAATGGTTGTTTGTAACGTTTGTGAATTAAAAATCTGAATTTTTATGGTCCCGCAGCCTGAAATTGAAACCAAGTGCAACAATTCTAAGTTAAAGAGGAGCTACATCGCCACACAGGGCTGCCTGCAAAACACCATCAGTGATTTCTGGAGGATGGTGTTTCAGGAAAACTCCAGAGTCATCGTCATGACAACAAAGGAAGTGGAACGGGGAAAGGTGGGTGATTTTTTTTTTTGGTGTGTTGTATGGCTTGAGTATTTAAATACATGAACTCTGATTGGTTGTTGTATTTTCTTTCAGAGTAAGTGTGTTAAGTATTGGCCGGACGTGTCTGCGCTGAAAGAGTACGGAGCCATGCGCGTACGAAACGTTAAGGAAACGTTGGCACACGATTACATCCTTCGAGCGCTTAAGCTGTCGAAAGTGGGACAGGTGAGATGCTGAAACGTTACATCACCTGCAAACACGAGAGTCTGTGTTTAACGCCTTCGGTCTGATGTTCAGGGTAACACAGAGCGTACGGTGTGGCAGTATCACTTCCGCGCGTGGCCTGATCACGGTGTGCCTGGAGATCCCGGCGGCGTGCTGGACTTCCTGGAGGAGGTGAAGATGAAGCAGGAGAGCATAACTGGGGCTGGACCCATCGTGGTGCACTGCAGGTGATGAGAAGACTCGAACACAAACCCTCCTAAAAATTAAATCTACTTTAAATTCACACTCTGCACTTATGATGTAACTAACACTTCTTGGGTGTTTAGAAGTTACTGGATATTAACATCATTAACTAAGCTGTGGAATTTTAGAAATAATACAAGCTGGAATATTACAGGAATTTAAGAAAAATAATTGGAATTTGCTTCCTGACATAAGACTTATCTTCATCTGTGTTCCATAATTCCTATATATCCTGGAAATTCCCGTTAGGAATTTTTCCACACCTTGTGTTATAGGTTATTGGCTAATACACTTTTAATGGCAGATATCATTGAATCTGTGTTTGTTATGGATTGAGTGGGTGTGTTTACTGGTGTTTGTGTTTTGTGCAGTGCTGGGATTGGACGAACAGGGACGTTTATTGTGATTGACATCTTGATTGACATCATCAGAGAGAAAGGTGGATTGTGTTGATGAATCAGTTGTTACGTCTGTAAGCTCAGCTGATGTTTGACACTGAGCTGCTGGACTGATGTTCATCTGCAGGTGTGGACTGTGACATTGACGTGCCCAAAACCATTCAGATGGTGCGGTCTCAGCGCTCGGGGATGGTTCAGACAGAGGCGCAGTATCGCTTCATCTATATGGCCGTGCAGCATTATATTGAGACTCTACAGCGCCGCATAGAGGAGGAACAGGTGTGTGTGAGTGTGTGTGTGAGTGTGTGTGTGAGTGTGTGAGTGTGTGAGTGTGTGTGTGAGTGTGTGAGTGTGTGTGAGTGTGTGTGTGTG
>JAZGTK010020846.1:0-10831 GCA_036877625.1 Ambastaia sidthimunki
TCTTAGACATAGTCAATACTGTTAATACATTTTTTCTTTCTACAGACAGACAGCCTGCACACACACACACAAAGTAAACTCTGAAGATAAAGAAACCTAAAGATGTGTTTGTTTCAAGTCAAGTTATAGCCTCCGTGGACGCACATTCCAAAGACTTCATTGCCTGAGGTTATTTGAGGCGAGTTCTTGCTGTTTTTGACACACATGCTTCACAACTTCTAATTACAAAGGGATTTATATTTATGGGATTAATATTTATGGGATTAATATTTTGACAGTGCCATTGTGTGCCATTTCAGCATATTCTTGTGATGACATTTCCACATCAAAATTTTAATTGCTTTGTTCTTTAATAGCAATAATTTACTGCTGTCATTATTTAATTTCTGCCTATATAAAGTGTAATAAGACTATCACTGTAAAATATAAAGCAGTGACTCCATAAGTGCAGTAATGGAAAATGCTGAGATTTACTGAGGGGACCCTAGCTTATATATGGTAACATATGTTATATTTTTTTAACCATAGACACAGATGATTCTACTATATTTATGTATGAAAGTTGCATAGCGTTTGGAGGCTGTTACACAAGAAATGAAAATTAACTGAAACCCCTATTGAAGTTCACTCCATAGACTCAATTCCCCCAAGTCCCCCCATTTCTACCCCTGCATATGTCATTGTACTTTATATTTTAATTCAGTACTGTATTATGGGTCAGACTGAGCTCTTTAACTTTCCCAGAGTTCATATTCTGAGGAAAAGTTATGGAAACTAAACATGTTCCATTCAGGTGTTGCGCAATGAATATTTCTTATTACGATCACTGTGTTACAGTGAAATGTTTGTGTCAGGATTTAAATTTTAACAGATGTTGCAGCTAAACTTTCCTCATGGGTCAGTAGTTATCTGTACTTCAATAAACTGACTACCACTCCAGTTCCAAACCTTTAAGAATGTAAGTGAAGCATGAAAGACCACACACCAAAGAGTTGAAAGAAGCTGAAAAACGCCACACATCTATACAGGTGTGTGTTAATGACTAATTAATCCAACTGTAAATCCCCGATATTGGAAGGTTGCAGGTGTTTGGCATAACTTGTTGATTCACGGAAGTCTAAATGGTGTCCTGGAAGCCTGCCATTTGTGTCAAACAAAAGCAACATCCTTCAAAAGTCCCGAACATCTGTCAAGTAAATCAAGGTACATGCATGTCTTGTATTGCAGCAACATTAAGAGACTGAATGCTAGCTATTAGAATCACTAGAGACATTCCCGTGAGCAATTGCTCACATCCAAGGCAATGTAACAATAGTGTGATTAAGGCATATTAAAGAAACCACATCTAAACCGTGCCATAGCGATGCACCTGGCAAACCACATTCCCATAAATCTCACAATGCAGTTCAGTGACTGGGATGGTACCATGCCTTTGTGTTTGGCTTTTTTAATGATGTGAGTCTGATGTTTTAGTGTTAACACTGTTGCTTTCTACAAGAACCCTTGAGAGTTATCATATCTATATGATATCATACAAGATTAACAAATTTAACAGCTTTATAATAATTACACATATTCTGAAATGTTTAGAAAGAGTCACTATGTTGTGAAGATGAAGCATGCTGTAGAGTGTCATCCGTGTCATCTAATTAGTTTATTAAGGTGTTCAGAAACATTACAAGTGTGTTCTTTCATGTTCTATATACTCCTAGCAGATCAAGTAATTCCAGTAGCTATTCCGGTAGCTTCCAGTACAATGTTAATACACAATTGCTTGGATGAAGCCATCCTGCCCCAGAGTTGAACAGCTCATTCTGTGATTGGCTCTCATTACAGAAAATTGGCATGTTGTCGAAAGGTTAGACCAAATTAGGAGTTCTATCTGAAATTTTACTGGTAACTTAAGCTGGGCTTAAGTTCTAAATGTTTGACATGTTTTGTGATATGTTTGTGATATGTTTAGGTAAATTAGGCTTTGTTGCCACACTTTAACAACCATTTCTTTATCTCCACTGATCGTAAATCCGCTTGTTTCCTGATCGCTATCTCATGAGGTCTGTCATTCTTCTGCGGCTCTCATTAACTATTGTGAAAGTACTGACGCAATCATCCCAGTTTAAAATCCTAAAATCAGACATGTTTAATATGATCAGAGTCGTAGGATTTGATCTGTAAACGGTTAACATTACGAGATAATCTGAACTGAACATCAGATTCAATCAAGGTCCTGGATTTTTTTTCTGGATTCTTAGGAGGGAAAACATAGAAGTAAAATCCCGTACTCTAGGCTGTAAAAGCTTTAGCCCCCAAGCTCTAGGAAATGCTCTCAAAATACAGCGCAATGGAGAGATGGGTGAACAATCACAGATGCCCATAAATAATGTTTCAGGTTTTTTTATAACCAGCAAGAGAGCAAAAACTGTTAACCTTGTCTTTTCCTTGTTGCTTGTTTGCAATTAGATTCACTCTTTACTAACCATTTATTTTGTAGCCTAGCTCAGTTTGAGCCATTTGAGCCATTGGCTGGTGACCAGACAACAACATCAAACTACAAGGCAAATATATTGGATTGTTTTCTCTTCTCATTTTAATTCATTTATTTTACAACATGCAATATACAGATTTTATATTGTAATGTGATTTGGCTTTGGCCTTTTTTTTGATAAATCCTTATAAGAAAAACACTACCAACGGCCTCTTCCTGAAGCACCATCTGCAAAGGCTTAAACATGTATTATCAGAGGCACGCAATATGGAAATAGATATTGATTTCATGAATACTATTTCTCACTGGTTACAATGGTTACAATTATGACAGATCCTTTTAAAAAGAAAATACTGAATGGAATAAATTTACATCTCAGCACAAGTCTTCACTTAATGGTTTCTGAAAACGTTTTACGTTAACGTATTATACAGACGTTACAGCTTATTTGACTGCTAATTTGTTTGGCCGATAGTTAAGAGATGTATGTAAACGACCGTTTATGTTCATTTATTAGCAACCTAGCGAGGCTCATCTGAGGAGAGTTCCCGCAACCTGATTGGCTAAACTGATACCTCAACGACAACGCAAATAACAGGTAAAAACCAAGAAGAGCCCACACACAGTGAAATCATTGGAACCACGGTTACTCAGTTCCTGTGTTGGCAAGTTTTTAGACAACAGTGTTTCTGATTTTTAAGCCCCCGCATCCATTTATTCAAATGTCATTGGTTAGGCCCAGTATGTTGCTGTTTGCTGTATTCTTGCTGCTCTGCATTTTTCATCAGCCTGTTGTAGACAGTCATTATTTTGTATTACATTGTATACAGTTTTRTTTATATCTTTTGGTGTAATCTGTAATTATTTGATTATATTTTTATATACCTTAAGATGTTAATTTAACCATATTAAAACAACAAAAAAAATGACATTGGTCCCCAACAACATGAGAAATTTAATTTTATACAGTTATCATAGTTATCAGAAGACTATATTTGTCAGTATGGTGCTCTGTTCATGTGCTCTGTTCATATAAAATTTCACAATAACAAATCTGTCAGTATTAGTATGGGGTAATCCAATAAATGTTAAATTATTTCTGAATTCTGACTTTTTAATGAGGGATGCAGTATAATGTGACACCATCTTTGTTCTATAATAATGTGTGTTTCTGTATCAGAGCTTATACTGACTATCAGATGTCTGAACAGAAGTTAATGCATCAAGATATATTAACTGACATCATCCACAAACTGTTTTTATTGTGTTATTAACAATTAAACAGCACAGCTGCTTACAATTAAACAACAAACCAGACACCTTTATATCACAGAGAACCTTATCAAAGAACCTGTGGACCAGCCTGCACTGATGCACCTAATAACAACTGATATGAGCTTCACAGTCAAAATAAACATTTACATGTTAGAATAATGACCTGACATGCTTTCATTGCAGCGATCAAATCATTAAACCTATCATCCAATCATAATTATCTAGAGTATGAATATGCCGTTGTCATCACGAATACATGACTTTCCTTTGTATCTGGCAGGTGGGAGAAGCACTTTTAGTTCACTGAGAGCAGAGGCAGAGGAGCTTGTGCAAAAGGTGTTGAAAGGCACAAGAGCTTGGGTGTAAATCCTGGTACCTCCCTCTCTGTAAACATGGGACCATTGCTTAATGCTCAAAGTGTCAAGAAGTGAAAAGGGCTCCACCATTGATTAATGAGTTTATTCTGGGAATGTGCAGAGAAAGGACATTACTGAACATTACAAACCGACCTAAAGTGATCTGGAAAGCCACTGAACCTACACTAAATACTGTTACTTAAATACTGCAATTTTAATTCAGTGTTTATCACTGAAGCTAAAGATTTTTAAAATAAGAAACATTTCACGCTAGTACACATTTGGTTCACATTTGAACGGTAGTATATCTAACAAATGACTTGTAACTATTTTATGTTTTGGTAAAACAGTTCTAAATTTTTACATTTCTGTACAAATCATTGCTATTTAATACAAAATAATTATGGTAGCAATGATAAGCCCAAGCACTATAGCGCCATTGCCACCTTGTGCTTCTCGAGAAACAATGCATAGTCACATACATTTAATTCCGAAAATATTTGAGGATTAAATTAAGGTCTAAGTAATTCTGATAAAAGTGGCACACTTCCGCTGCCAGCTGGTGGCGCTATGAGTGTGACTCACAATAGCCACGTCATTGTGATCAACCCACAACACCCAACATATTTTCCAAGTTTGATGTAAATCTCAACAAGCTCAGAAGATATGAGACACTTCCTGTTTGTCTTTTTCCATAAATATATGGCCTTGCAATGGCAACACCATTCAAGATATCAACAATCTATTCACAATTTAGCATCTTCAATGTCTCTCCTTTATTTTGACCAAGTTTTAGGTGACTTGAGTAAATTTAAGAGGACTCTTTTAAGATGACACTAAATTTAAGAGACACTTAAATTTAAGAGACACAATTTAGGTGACACTACCTTCTGTTGTACGGGTCATGCTACACGTAAAGTACATGTATGTAGGATGTATCTTTTTGTGCCATAGTCCAGGGGGTACTACCATGCCTAAGTACTACCCATGTTAAGGGGCCCAAAACCCTCGAAAACCTTGTAAAACCCAACATTAAGTTTTTAATGATCCATGAATTAGGGATTAAACTGACCTGCTCATTGAGGAGAGGTGTACTATGACTTTAATAAGCAATTGGGTGTACAATGTTTTTTTGGGCACACGAAACAATTGGCAAAAATTCCATTAACATAACATTAGGGTGGATTTTGTGATGCCTCTATGACTGGCAAGTAGTCTTTAATTATTACAATGGAAACTGTCCAGCCATGCCCTAGCAACCATTCAGAGTGCCCTAGCAACCAACATGAAGTAGCCAAACCTCAGCACCAGAATATCATGTATACATGGGAGTTAGCTCTTTTGATTCAAACACACAATCTATCTATTGGTTTTACCCTGTTAACTGTCTAGCTACACCCTAGCAACTATTTAAAGTACCCTATCAAACATGTAACGAAATGAATAAGCCATTAGAACATTGTAAAAACATGCGGGTTGGCTTATGTGACTTGGGCTATCAGTGGGCTTTAGGTATTGCCCTAGCAACTTCCTAGCAACCTTAACAACCATTTATAGCAACCTCATAACATCACAAATAAGCCATATATTAATTTAATTGCATTTATTTATATAACACTTTTTACAAGGTTACATTGCTCCAAAGACACAGAAAAATAGAAAAATTATCAAACATGTTCAACACATAATACATGGTATTATTGCAAATAGTATGTGCAAGATGTATATTAATAAAACTACTTAGGATACTAGGTTTGTAGTTGGTAAATAAATGAATAAAGAGTTGAACTGATAAAAACTAAAACACATCTGGCCCATGTGAATAAATGGACGTGCATTAGAAACACCTGTCATTATGTGCGAAGGCTCGTACCTCTCTCAGTGGTAATGTATTCGGACTGCCTACTAAAACAGTATGTATTTTTGAGACTATGCAACATGTAGTTGGTTAACATGATAAGTATCATATTAGGCATAAGTATCATATATCATATTAAGATATGCCGTTCCAGCTTACATGGAAATGGCACATAGAAAATTACATTTTATGGGACAGGGTATAAATGATTTGCAATAATACTACAGAATACACAAAAATACATTCATATATAAAATTTACACAATACAAATACCTGAACATACACAATGAAAGAGAATGAAAGAGAACTGGAGACAAAAAAATAACAAAGCAATAGAGTCTTTACAACTGTAATTATATCATTTTGCCAATAGCAATATTAACAATTTACAAAACCCTAAGCTAACTTAAATGTCAGCAGTCTCCCGGTAAGTAAGCCAATAGGGTGACAGTGGCAAGACACCAAAGCTTCAATGATGTATAGATGAAGAAAAAAAAACTTAAAAAGATGAGAAACCAGGCTTAACTGGGAGGGCCATTTCTCCTCTGAGACGTTAAAGCTGCAATTTGTAACTTTCTTGGATATATATATATATATAGATTGGATATAGATCCCATTTATGTCTAAAATATTATAAAAGGTTTTATCCACACAAATGTGTGCCTTTTTACACAGAAACAATATTTTTGAAAAGTTCCAATCAGGATTCAGACCGCATCACAGCACAGAAACTGCAGTGGTCAAAATTACAAACAGCAGCAGATGTAGGCTGCATCTCATTATTAGTTTTACTTGATCTTAGTGCAGCATTTGACACTATAGATCAGGTCATGATGTTCGACTACAAAATTACGTTGGCATTCAAGGTCAGGCTCTCAGACACAGTTGAAATTTCTCACAGTTGAAATTTAGATTAAAGACACACCTCTTTAGCCAAGCTTTCTCATAATGCATCTCATCACTTGCTTTTCCATTTTACCTCAGGATAAAACTTTATGCTCTTAACTAAGCAGCTAAGTGACAGCAGCTAAGCTAATTATTCTCTGTTTTGGGTTTGTATGCCGGTAGCTTCAGATTAAGCCTGCTCTAGAATGGATCCAGCATCCGACAGACCAACCCAAGCTCAAGCTCATCCTGAAAATTGTCCCTGCTTAGGTACAGTCAGGTGCTCATCCACATGCTATAGAACAATGTCTACAGCCATAGTCTGGGACACCCAAAGGACTGGAAAAAATGTGATGGGCTTCTTTTTATTTTACATAGGCTATTTAATGCTTATCTGCTTGGTTGCCTACTAATTTTTTATTTGTTAAATTTCCCCTCAGTTAGATTTTTCACATCAGCATACATTCTGTCTTGTAACAGCAGATTGTTGTTAAAGTTGCAGTAACTTTATGCCATTACCACCCTGTTAAAATCTTCCTTAGGTTTCAATTATTAACATCATGGCCTCATCCTTGTTGACACATCCCTTATTTATCTCTTTCTCTGAAATGCCACTAAATCTGACCCATATTTATAATCCATATTTACGTTTTAATAATTTTATTTAAGCCTTTCTTTCTTTCAAGCAGTCGTAGTTACAGATTGCAGCTTTAGCAAGCCAGAGGAGAACTGCCCCTTCCTGTTAAGCCTGGTTTCCAACAAGGTATTTTCTCCATTTATTCATCACTGATGAATAAATGGAGAGTTTTGGTTCCTCACCACTGCTGCCCTGTTGGCTTGCTTACATTAGCTTATACCATGTGCTTTGGATAACATTTTAAACATTGTGTTAATTATCATTGTTTTTATGCATTTTCGTTTTCAAATAAATCTTCATTTTATTTCACTGTTAAATATTCTTGGATATTTTTCATTTGTACAGCTGCTTTGTAACAATGTGCCATTGTGAAAAGCACTATATAAATAAATCTGAAAAATGTAATATATAAATATTAAAATACGAACAAATGTGCAAAAATATCCAACAAAAGAGCTTTGATGTCAATACTTTTCAAACCTTATATAGAAAGCATTTTGACAACATTATGTTGCAGATGCTGTAAATATATTTTAAATCTATATTAATTGCTTGACAAAACAATGAGGGATGTTGGTGGACATTGAATAGATTTGTACGTGTGTGTGTGCGTGTGAGTGTGTTTAAAGAGGGAGCACCAGAATGGCCTGAAGTCAATGCTTAGTTGGATGTGAGAACTATTTGCAGAAGATCTTCTGAATTAATGCATTAACGCATTTCAAGACAAGGGCACTTGTTTTGATGTTTGTGGATCTAAGCATTTTTAGAGCATGGTTGCTGAATCAGTTTAATATAATCAGCCATCTTTCTGCCAACATAAATAGCACTCATAAAAAAGTGTCATGTCTGAGATTACTGTTCCTTTTCATATACTATTACTATAAAACAGAAGCATTATTTAGAGAGAGAAGTCCATTTAAAAACTTGATACCCCAGTATCATTAAGGCACTATCAAATGTGCAGTAATTATATCATCAGACAAGTTCATTTTTACCTTTAATGCCACATATAACCAGGCCCGCCTGCAGATTTCCGCAGAAAAGCAGCGCCCGTCATTGACAAGTACAGTACACGCACCCCACGCGTCTGTGATGAGCAGACTGTGCCGTTTGCAATGACGCTGTTCTTATGAAAGCGAGCACTAACAATTGATAGCCTATCGGATATTTGAAATATGTAAGATAAAACTTGCAACGGATGAGTTAAGAAAACGCCTCTGTTTATTACCTGAGGCAGCACTAGATCGTTTTAGATCCGTTTGCCACAAAAACCGAAAGCCGAGTTTTTCAACGCATTGTAAATATGATGAAAAGTCTTATAAAAGCTTTATTATAATATACGCTGAATTCAGCACGAGAACGTAAAAATATGTTCTTTTATTTTGCTATAACATATCGATATAATGTAAAAATATTTATATACAAAATATTTTTATATAGTCTTGATGTGCACAGTCTGTTGTTTTAATTTAACTTAGTACTAATCTGGTGGATTCAAGAGTCTAATAACAGTCTCTCTATAGCATCAATCAATCAATCAATCAATCAATCAATCACAAAGCTTCTCTGTCGGCTCCTCCTTTCTCAATAGATACACTGAATGAAATTTGTTGTCATCTGCATTACAGAGGCCAGTATTAATTAGCCTTTCAAGGACTTTTGGGGGACCTTTTATGTGATAAAGTATAATAAAATGGGAATAAATAATAATAAAGAAGCTCAGGTAAAGTTTTTCTTTAGAATTGTCTTTAACGTGTTTACTGAACCAATTAAAACAATTCAATGTAATGTTAATCAAATAGAATACTCTCAGCTCTTTTTAACACATTTAAAACTGTTCCACAGATTTTTTTCAAAACTTCAGCACAGAAATAGCAAAAAAGTAAGCAGATTCTGTCTGACCCTGCATATAACCAATATTTTGCATTATTTTTCCTAGAGTGTTCGATTGTAATGTCCATATCTATAGTTTTATATGACAACTGATAAGGCAGGTGGCTTGCCCTGTGTTGTGATGGAGATACACCAAAATAACAGCTATAATAAAGCCATAACTCAGCAGAGCCATTAGAGCAACGTAAGGCGGTGGTAACATCTGCTGCTTTCCCCTTTAACATCAGGTACAGGTTGCACTTTATGGCCTTGTGTCTCACTTCAACATCAGAAAGAGCTGAGCAGAAACAGGCTGGCATTGACGTCAAAACGCAAGTATTAAAATCAAGTATTTTTCTGTAAATTCAATATTTTAAATAATTATAAAATGTAATGACTGCATAAATGGTTCTCATAGGAGCAGACAGTTGCATGTGATTAGTAGTGATTTTAACATTTTTTATTTTTTTTTTCTAAAAGATAAAAGCTAACCTTTTTCCAAAACAGTCAAAGCTTGAGGAATCAAACTTTTGTGGCATTGTTCTGCCCTCTTGTGGTAAGAGAGGATCATACATAAGTCCAACGTTCTTTGTTTATGGAGCGCTGTTTAATGTTGTTCACCGATCAGGCGGAACTACAGACACAAACACAAATAAATTAAATAAAAAAAAAAACAAGCAAACCCTTTAATGTACATTTCTACTTAAGGAAACCACATACAAACTTGCCATTTAAACAGATAATAAGGTGGAGTTTAACCTTTTCTTTACAAACCTATTTATCCACCCACTCACAGCAAGATCAAAGAAAGGCTATGACAAAAATATGTTTTGTTTTTCTGTTACTACAGGGACATGTTTATTAAAACAGGGAAAATGTTAAAAAAAAAACGTACTGTTGTTGGTAACAAAGTAATGCTGAAATTCATTTGATGGGGGTCGGAAGTTATCTCTTGCTTTAGGGAATGTGAAGCTGATGTCACTGCGTGGATGGCCGCACCCAGCACTGTGGTTATCGAGGTCCGGACCTCAGCATTTTCCCGAGGTGTATATAATAAAAATGGTTAAATAAGTTCCTAATATTACTTTTGCTATGGTGCTGCACGGGTAAACGCCAAGATAACCGCACTGTACACTGTAAAACTTTTCCTTGTAAATTTACAGTAAAATACTGGCAGCTGGGTTGCCAGCCATTTACTGTATTTTTACAGAATGCAAACTGTAAACAACAGTTACAGTACTGTACTGTAACTTCTAAATACAGTATATTACTGTCATTTTATTTGTTTTTACAGTACATACTACAAAAATTTACAGTGTTGCAATGACTAAATTATGTATTATACTGTAACTTTTATTCTTTTATGTATTATAATGCCACTTGTAATTACAATATTAAATGTGTTGTCTACAATAAATATAAAACAACATTCTTAGTATTTTAAAACTTTTATTTTTTAAAC
>JAZGTK010020847.1:0-10830 GCA_036877625.1 Ambastaia sidthimunki
AAGTCTGGCACAATAAAGTATGTGCACCCCTTAATTAAAGACTTCAGAGGATTCAGAGGACTCTGATTTATGTTTTGCGATTAATTTGCCATTTATTTTTCAAACACTAATTTCACGTTTTTACTTTGACACAATTCTTATACATAAGCGCTTGCTGAAGTATTATTATCTGTCCTGTCCATTAATTGAACAAAACGAACATCCTTCAGTGTGGTTTTGTTTTATATGTTGTTCTAAGTCATTTTCTTTAATGAACAGTGATAGTTAATATAGCCCGTATGATTGGCACCCGGAATTGCCGGCTGTGAATGTTGTCAGGGAATTTCTGTAGCGTCTGCTGGTGGTGATAGGCGTTTGCTAGTAAAGCAATTTCAGTTAT
Organism: Ambastaia sidthimunki; assembly: GCA_036877625.1. Taxonomy (NCBI): domain Eukaryota; kingdom Metazoa; phylum Chordata; class Actinopteri; order Cypriniformes; family Botiidae; genus Ambastaia; species Ambastaia sidthimunki. The sequence goes on from JAZGTK010020847.1 coordinate 380, forward strand.
TTGTGTTCCTGTATAAGTAGACATGGATTTGCTGTTTGAGCTGTCTGAATTGTTTCGTAGCTGCTTTGACATGCCGTGTTTGGGTAGTGAACTGGAATAATGGATTTTTTTAAAACGTATTGCATTACTTAGACTAATGGAATATTAGAGCTAAGCTATGATTTGAGTTTCTGTTTAAAAAAATAGCAAAATATAGCTTGGTTTTTAGACCTCACAAACATGGCTATACTGGGTGGTTACCAGGGTGTGGCTAGGCTGTTTTCAGTGCTATTTAGGTCATTGCTACTGTAGACAGTAGTTAGTTAATTTATGTGGTTACCTGATTTATTGTCCTTCTGGCAAAAGTAAAAGGTGATTGTATTAAAAATTACAGCACACCATTTTTCATGCTGGATGTTTTAAGATATAATTTATTAAGACACCAAAGTTTAATACTTAATATTTAAACAATACAAACAATTATATTACTATAACCCACAGTAATAGTTTATTCTAAACAACCGCTAAGGTAAGTATTATAATTAAAGTATTGAGTAATAAAATGACGTTGACCTTTTATTTGTTGTGAGTGTTTTTGAACAAAGTGATTACCTGAGACACAGTAAACAAAAACATCCCTTTTTTGTCTTTCATTTTCTGTTTGTTTACTACAGCTAGAGAAGATGAAGTAACTCAGTAATTGTTTCAGTTTGTCTAGGTGTTTGTTTACTGCGGACATGTTTGACCACGGGCTACAGGTGGACATGTGAGAGTTATTAACTCTTATCCCGAACAAAACACAGCTGAGGTTTTTTAGGGAAGGGCTTGATTTAAAATAGTTTGTAGTAAATAGTTTGTAAAATAGTTTGTAGACTGCAGAACAACCCAAAATTGCAGTCAAGCAGAGTGAAGTTAACAAACTTTGCTAAGTTCTTTTTTCTGGTTTGGGGGGAATAAATTCCAGTTTTTTAATCGTAAGATAATTTACATAGATAAAATGAGAATAGCTATATCAATAGAGGCTTCATGAAGGAAATGGATCAGTGAATCTTGGCTGTAATGAGAAAGTTGTTTGTTGTTTTCTCTGTGTTTATTCTGCACTCTGGTTGCCAGATTGAAGGATTTTAGGAATCTCAGTTGGTATAATTAAAAGAAATTCGCCATTGTGCACATCAAGGGTTTTTCATGCCTGACTGACGCACCTCAAGTCTGAAAACCGTCTCTTTGATTTGCGTCCAAACATATGCTCAGAGAGTCACACAGCCCTCCCAGCAGAAGATGAACTGCCAAAGCAGTACAAAAAAAGTTATGCAATATTCATAAACGTTTGTGGCTGTGATCACCTCAAACTGTGGGGTTACGGTCTCCTCACTTCACCCCATGCTTCTTTTTTACCCATAATCCTTTACTGCCTAGTGGGTGGTGACTTACAGCCAATGCTTTCTGGAACTGTATCAATGCTGACAGAATGCTTATGTTTCACAAGACAAATAGAAAACTTCACCTGGTTGGAGGACTATATTTCATGGGCACTAACACAATTTAATCCTTATCTGGTTGTGGATGACATTTCCTATGAAATCATATTGACTCGCTACACAGGATTTGCCGTCTATAATGTTGTGCTTTGTGGAAAAAGCACACAAGTTGAAACAGGATTCGGGCATCTGGTGAATGTTTTGGAAAAAGAGAAACACACTGGCAGTTATTAGCCCATCAGAGACTGATTCCAATAAAAATAGGCATTTGATTTACAAGTTCGCATTTACATTGATTTGGATTCTGTTGTTAATTAGTCAGCATGCATGCATATTTATGTGCTGTGTGACTATTTATATGCCCATGCGTGTACCAGCATTAACCTCACAGTGTGAATGAAAGGGCCGTTTAAAGCTTTGATGTGGGAGCAAGGCATTTGATGTGCTTCGAAGTGTCATACAAGGGGCTTCTACAATTCGGAATTCTCTCACTGTAAGCAAATAGGTTTAAAGCCATCAAATGGCTTTTCATATCTGCAGAGTAATATGAATTTAATTAGACTGTATTATTCTTTAACAAGCTGAGGAGATTAAACTGTTTTGAGCAGGCTTTTATGCCCATTTCCCTTTTAAACACTAATCACTTTCCTAGCAACCTGCATGTCTACCTCCATTACTAAGCCCTATCTTACACATTTATTTGGGTAATGAAGAGAGTCCGCATGCAGTAAATCAAAGCACTCTTCGCCACTTGATTTTCCACTTATTTCATCTGTTTGAGGTTGTTAGAACGTCAGCCTGGAGGATTGAAGTATCGCTCTGATAAATCTAGGCTTTCTTTCGACTCATTACGGCTCTCAGTGGGACCACCGTACAGGGTCCACTGAGGACCCAGCTGGTCTTAGAACCAGCCTTCTTTTTCTGTCTCTTGTTTGTTTTGATTTTCAGCTAAACTAACACGAGTTCACAAATAGTAGCCCAGTGGCCCACGAGAAATAGTTGACAAAACTGGTTCACTACCTGTTTAAAGGTTGCTTTAAAATTATTTGTAATTATTTGATAAGATGTTGGGTAAACTATTAATTTCAATCAGTTTTGTTTAATACAACACCTTAATCTTTTAAGCACATTTTTCTTTCATGTTTTCTTGAAAATATTGTTTTTATTGGTAATTTACAAAAATGTAGTCAATTGCATCATCTACAACTTAATGTTACAATATTACATTATTTTTGGTATTTTTGGAAAATAATAGAATGTTTTTAATTTTGCAAGGGACAGAAGAAAAGGCAATACTGTTATAAAATTATTTTTGCCATTAGTCATCCAACATTAATATAGCTATCCAATTGAAAATCTCTTAATGACTTTAGTTGCACATGTGAGCGTTGTATAATATCCACCTTCACAGATCCATATTTCTGTTGTGCTTGTTCAACTCAACATGACTGGAAGTCACGCAGCTCTAATGTACAGAGTCTGGTTTTCTGAGCACAAGCAGGATTGTGGTGGCTGATGTAAAGATATACCAGCTGCAGGACCAGTTCAATTTCATTACACTGAAAAACAGACATCCACATTGTAAAATATCTTGACAGCAAAAATGCTTCCCTTTGTTTTTCCTTCTATCAAAGGGTTTTTTGAATAACATTTGGATCAATTAGTTGGCAAAAGTAGTGATCGCAAAATCTTACATGACAGACTAACAGCTAACGGGCTAATAACTATTTCCACATATGGGCTTCCATGTGAATGTATTAAGTTAATCAGAAGCTTTCTGTCCATCAATCATTTAACAAAGGATCCAACTGTTAACACAATAGCAGCTGTTTCTGGCTTTTGCATTACCGCAGCTCAGGTTTGAGCTACATCCGAGTTCTGTTAAGTTTCATTGCTGTGCGCAGTAGGGTTTGCAGTGGCTTGCCAGCGGTCCTGCAATAACAGGTCCCAAAACCCCAAAGCACAAACACTCGCATTGCCGTTTCCACAGCCCCACCACCACAGCCTGATGTTCACAGTGCTACCGTGTTCTCATCTGTTAGAGCGGCTCTAGATATTGTAGTTTGGCTGCTCTCCTCAACCCACCATCGTCCAGACAAGCGACTGACTCTTCACCGCACAGATGTAATCTCTCCAGCAGACTATCATTTCTGGTGGCTGTGGGAGGAAAGCCGATATATTTTTGTAGCGTCTGCTGCTTCTCTTTCCCAATCAGACCTCGACAAACACAAGCTTTTCAAGGGGGAGCCAAAACAAACCTTCAGAATGGGAAGCTCTCAATGCTGGTGATGTGTTCCTCTGGTTCCTGGAGGAACTTTATGTCGCCATCTTGCCCTTGGGCCTGTAATCCGTCAAATCCCAAAGCGGGGTTGAGTTGCGCTCTGTTCTTTTTCTCATTAGCTAGCTTAAAGGAATGCGAGGCTTTGGGTCACTTCTTGAATGAATAAATATTGGATCTAATCCTGACTTTTGTTCGAAAGCTCTTTGTTTTCTCTCCGCTGCATACTCCTGGCTTTTCAGCTGCTCTTCAGCTGCTGTTCTTCAAATAGAAAGGAAATGAGAGAAGAAATGGTGAGTTGGATGTGTAGGAGAACTTTGTTTTTGGACTGATTGTCAATCAAAGCCACAGGGACTCAAGACAATGGCCTTGTTGTTGTGCACATACAGCCTTGTCTAATATACATGGGCAAGAGCACAGTCGAGTAATCTTAAGTAAACCTGCTTGTTCAGGAGGACAAACACATCAGCTTGCATATAGATTAGAGTTGATGTCTGTATTGATGGGAGGAGCCATATAAGAGCCATCACATCTCACATCTTGTAGTGGAAAACATAAATCTGTGCCAACACAAGCAGAAATTGTGTTTGCATTCTTTGTTGCCTTTGATTTTGATGCATTTAAAATACTGCTGCATTTGCATAAAGATGACAGTTATGCAATATGCCTATTGTTAAATACTTTGATTAAATGAGCATTTTCTGAAATATGATTGACATTCTGTACAGTGAATGAACAGTCACAGTGTGGTGTGTTCAAAATGTATTACAAACATTCAAAAATTCTATAGTAATGTAATAATCTTTAGGTGTCGATTTGACACGAAAATTACTTTGATTCAGTTAAAACAAGAATGGCTTGTTTGTTAACTTATGCATTAAAAACATCAACATTCTTGTATAATAGAACAGCATGTTGATACTAAGCAGTCTGAAGCTGAAAGTAAAAAAGAAATTTGTGTTGATCGGAAGCATTTGCAAGCCCGAGGGTGGCCTATGTTTAAATCAAAGAGGAATAGCTTGTTCCATTTTATGTTTTAGGGCACAGAAAAATCAGAAAAATCTGAGGACATTGCAAACATTGGAGTTTCATATTCCCCCTCAAAAAAATGTTTGCAGTCTTCAGTTGTTCTGCAGTAATGAAATGTTCTGTACTGGAATAGATTAATGTCATACTTCCGAGCAGGAGGTCTCGGTCTATTGCCAGAGGTACGTGTTTGTTGCTTTAACACCTTGTCTCCTGTTTGAATAAGGTTTATGCTATGAGATGCTTTCAGAATTGTACTGTCTTCTCAGGAATGTGGAAAGAACGACGATAGTGTGTGTGACCCGAGAGGCCAAACCTTAATTTCTCTCAAATTTGGTTTCCTGGTTCGAGGTATTTTTCTCAATTTTCTTTAAATCAGCCAGTTTTGGCAGTGCGTCTACATTTTTGGGATGGAAAAATGGGATATTTTCAAAATCGAGTAGTTAGTGGATTGTCTAAATGACTTGTCAACAAGCCAACAATTAGGCTGGTTTAGGCTCATGTACCCGATCCCAAACAGACATGTTTTTTCAAGACTATGCACATAGGATGCATTTTTTTCCACAAACAGCTGGATAAAGCCCATCAAAATAAAAACACAGTGAAGCTGGCTTTAGTTAAGTGTTTTATCTAAATTTATTGTAAAGGCTGTAAGATGGTTTCAGAAGCTTTAAAGGTTGCGTTGGCTATTTAAAAGTGGATGTATTTAGAGATGCAACTTCTGTGAGATTGCTTGGCATGCTGAAAGTCTAACAGTTGTAGCAGCACGATCATTTCTGAGAAGTTGCATTTTGAAATCCACTCTATTTTGAGCATCAGCGCTAAATAATATTAATAAAGCTAAAAAAAAACGTGAAAAACTTACCAGCCAGCTAATTTTAAGACTTCCTAACCATCGTCCTAACGCTCACTGTAACCTATCTCAGCTACATTTCATTTCAAACAGTGCGTTTATAAAATATCCTGTAAATCCCTTCAAAGCAATCCCTTCAATGTAGTTGCCTGAACGGAGAAGCTGGTAGTTGAAGACAAACTTGACATTAACTGTTCACGGTATGGCATAACCTGCTGTAGCAGCACAGGGTTTCTGTGGCTCTTTTGATAGCTCTATGAAACCTGAATAGTCCCAGTGCTGCGCTTTTCTGAATATGACTGCGTTCCACGGCCAAGAAACCCAGCACCAGCAGCCAAGAAACCTGTGAGCGCTTCACAAAGGAGTCGGGCCTGAATGCGATTGGCTCTGGCAATGGACGGCTCTTTCAGTTAGATAAACCCAATCAAAGAGAGCGTGAACAAATGGCTTTCTCTTCCTTGAGCATCGTAAGGGTCTTACTGGCTTGGGTGTCCCTGCCAAGACATCTCTCCCTCATTGTTGGCTTTTGTCATTGGTAGCCACTACTGACACAATGACCTACTGTTTAGCTTGATAGGTTGGGATTTTGACAAACTCTAGGAGTTTGATAAGGCCAAGTTATCCGAACCCAACAAGGAATTCGACTGGCTAAATGGCAAACAGTTGTGGTCACCAGGCCTGTCTACACTGCAAGTGATAAAGTCAAACATGTTCATTATAATCAACAAAGCTTTGCTGTTACATTGCTCGCTTGAAGTGTTGTTGATTAGTGATGGGCAGGAGTACCTGCCACTTCAAGTACTCTGAAGTGTCAGCAATGATTATTCATGAAAATACAATAATTACTTTATACCAATTGTGCTGCTCATGTTTATAAAATGAAACTTTCTCAACTTTGACCCACAGTTTCGCCAATGGTCACGCAAGTTGCCAGAATTCTCCAACTGATTGAAAATCGGTGTCTTTCCTTTGTCGCTACAGATTGTGTGAAGACCCCTTGTAGAGAGGCAAGCAATTAGCCTCATCTTTCCTCTTCCTGCGTTTGTCCCTCCCATCATATACTCACTCCCACACATCGGGTCACGTCTTGATGAGTCAGCGATTTCTCTCAACCTGCTGAGTGTCAGACTCATTAGACTCTAGGAGTGAACGGACAAAGAGAGTGAAGGGAAAAGAGAGAATTTCCAAAAAAGGGAGGCAAGAGAGTGAAAGAATGCAGAGGGACAGGAGGGGGTTGATGACTCACTGCTAGCATGCACTCTGCCCTTGCGCCACAGCACGGCTAAACCCGACGTGCGCCGCAGCCTCTGAGCATGATTGAAGCGTGTGGTTATGAAGAAAGAACAAAGCTGCTGTGCTCAGTGTGAAGCAGAACAACTTCCAGCTACTGAAACCAGAAAAGCAAGTCCATTCAAAACGGCAGAACTTAACCGAGGAGCATGAAACTGTGATTACGGAAAATAGAAACAATATAACACGGTTGCATGAAATTGTATTTACCATCTAAGGTGGTAACGGATGATCAGGATGGTTGACTAAACAACATTTTTGAGTCTTGCTGATATAAATCTGTTGATTTTGCCCATTACGTGCTGAGATTATTTGTTCTCATTCTACACTGGGTTATACCAAGTGTTTTAACAGCCCTACCTTGGCCTTTTGCTTACTGGTTGGAGATATTGATCTTTTTGGCAACAGTGCGAAGAGCAGATGTTAAATGAATTTTTTACTTAATGTATTCTGACCCCATGGTAAAGTTAATGAGTTAAAGTTATAGTTTCCAGGCCATCCAAATGCCTAGTGTACACTTTGTTGCATAAAACAGAAGTGCAAAAATGATTGTTGACAAACCATTAAAAAACAGTCCTGTTGTTTCTGGTGTTTGGAAGAATACTGTAGGTAGTCCCACCTCAAAATCACACCATTGGTTAGGTCAAAAGTGGGCATTTTGGCATGCTCAACAAACAGCAGTGTTTTGGAAGTGTCACAAAACCAACTGATTTATACACAAGAATTCAACTTATACATTTCTTATAGTTGTTTCTATACACAACACAAAAATTTAAATGTTGATCCCTTTTTTCTTAAGAATTTATCCATGAAATGCAAGCAAATGCAGGCAAACACTCCTTTTGAACAGCGTCTCATTCTGCAATACATTGTCTTTGTCACGTATTGAAGTAACCAAATAATGTTGTGGCCATTATGTTGTGTTTAGTGGCTGAACATTCACCTCCCTAGTCAAACATGGGTGAAAACAAACAGTGAAGTCACTAACAGAAACCCAGTCACACTGTTTACTCCTGCATCAGAAGAGCTCTGCAAAATGCGCCTGTATAAACGCAACAAGATAAGCAGCCGCATCTGGTCAGTAGTCGCTTCAAGGGTTATTTAACTCTCTCTTTTGGTCCCTGAGGAAAAACGAGGGACCGGTTATTGATTCAAAGTAAACTCTGCTTGACCATATCAATGCTTTAAAATCCAAGAAAGTGGGCTGCAGGGAATATGCAACAATATTTATGGCTTTGTGCGGGCGCGCTGACTGCGTGTAATTCTTCGTAATAAGCTTTTAGGCTGCGGTTGTTCAAGCCGTTGTTTATCCCGGATCATAAACAAGTGTGATTTGTAGCTGTATACAGTTTCTGTAAGACAGTTTTGTGCTCACCACGGCCCACGGAGTAGAAAACACTTTGTTTTTAGGACATGCATGAGTCTCAAGTTTGCTTCAGAGCTTTAGTTGTTTCTTCATTCTTATAATGCAGATCTTCTGTGTGACAAATATAGCAAAACATCAACCAGCCATTAGCCATGAGGAATTAGAGGCATGTAATTAACCAATTCTCCATATGACTGGAAAATTACAGTGGAGCCTTGTGATCAGTGAATTTCATGCATTCATAATATTTTGCACCATTTCTATTGGTTGCAGCACAGCAGCTTTCTGGCTGTCAGTCATGTCTGTAGATTAGAGGAGGTCAAGATTAATTTTAAAAAATACACAGCTGTTATAAAGGTAAGAAAACCTGTTATTTTCTCACCTTTTTTGAGTCACACAGTTTTCATGATCAGAGTGGAAAAATGATGGTTTTGACGCTCCTGACGTTTTTCATTAAATACTTTTTTTCCCAGTCACGGAATCTGACTTATTTCTTTTCTGCTGTTAAACAGCTATCAAAATGTGTTGTTTGTTTGAATTCAGCATACCACAGCGAAGTTTTGCAGCCTAGGGTATTTTAAAATTTAACTCAGCCTTTCGAGTAATTGCATCAGTCTGTGGGTGGCTGTTGATTTTATTCGCAGCACTCTAACCAAACAGGCATGTATGTTTGAGATATCAACTCAACTCACTAGACTGATGGAAAACATTTTAATAAGTGACCTCGCAAGCAAAGGTTAGAAATTCTAACTGATGTTGCAATGCATCTGACATAGACATGCAGCGAAAATCTAGTTTGCACGCTGCTCCCTGCGATTTGCACACTGTTTCCTCAGACACACAATTGATAGACTAATCAGGAAAGACCTTGTTGGTTTCCTGGAAGTATGTTGCTTCAGAAGGAAGGCTACCATTTTAGGAGAGATGGCGCAAAGCTGTGAATGTTTCTCCGGCTTTTACAAACATTCCACCAAAACCTCATAATACACCCTGTGGACTGTAGTGCTTTGCCTTTAAAAGCAACTCTGCTGGAACATTCAAAAACAGGCCTTCTCAGACCTTGGCATGGTCCAAGCAGTAGATTTGGGTCCAACTTTGTCTATTTCCTGTTGTTTTTATTAGTTTTATGTCTGACTAATGGAGTCGATCCTGCCATGTCTGTTATCAGATGTGGTCTTTGGTTATCCATGCTTGATCCGCTGTTGGGAAGGTGTGGATTGACAGTTGTTGCTTTCTGAAAAACACTGTGTGGTTTGGCTTCACACAAGTCATGAGTCTTGGTTTTGTCATTCCGGAGACTTGATAAAACACAATGTCTTTGGTCTCAACAGTTTGAAATCCATTTCTGCTATGCCTTTGGCAACTGTTACAATGTCCTTACTGGACTACCTGTAATAAATTCAATATGGGAACCTTAAAGGAGTAGTTTTCCCAAAAACACCCTTATGTTCCAAACACGCACAAATAACAATTGTTTATTGATTATTAATCCGTTTTAATTCTATTAATTCGTTTAGGTTTGGAACAGTTTTTTTTAATTTTTTTTCAGTTTGCTGAACATTTTTACTGTAAACTTAGAATCTCATGTTTAGAGTTGCACAAATCATTTCTAGATCAATTACAATACAATTTTATCAGATCTTTAAATGTTACAAAAATAACCAATACAGTCTGCTTTAACAAATAGTGCTCAGACAATGATTTACTCCCACACCAACCACAAATCTAAAAAACCAGATATTTACCAGGCAAATGTATTTTTTAATCGCTTTTTTAAATCGGTGTCAAGGAAATATTGATAATTTTATGAACATGTTTGCATTGTTCTGATAAGTGGTTTAATATGCCTCTTTAGACCAAATGGTAAATGGCTCCAAACATGCAATCTGATTCCAATGTGTCCACTTATGAAAAAAATAGCTGTGGTCAGAAAATTTTTGGGAGATCTAGGTTAAATCATTCAGCCACTCCACAAGACACGGCTAAGGTTTGTGATGATAAGACAGTGCCTCTCTCTCTCCTCTCTCACTCACACATACGCACACACTTAATTTTCACCTTCCATGGGTGTAATACATCATCCTAATGAACCTGTGTATCCAGGGCATGCAATACTTGATTAATCCACAGTCATTAGGTCCAGTCTGCTGTGGACATCAGGAGAGAAGAGCATCCAAAGCC
>JAZGTK010020848.1:0-10830 GCA_036877625.1 Ambastaia sidthimunki
ACACACACACACACACACACACACACACACACACACACACACACACACACAATTCTATGTCTCTCCTGTTCAGTTTCACTCTCTTATCATTCCTTCCATTGGTAACAATGTGCCCCTGTGATTAAAGGCCACTGCTGGTGCCACCCTTGTCATTAGAATAAAAGAGACAGAATGTGAGCTCAACAGGGCTAATGAACGCCATGCATCACGCTGGGCTTAAGGACATATCTGTGGCATCATTAACTAACAGTGCAGAATGGCCAGGGCGAAGGTTGGCAGTCTGAAGACAGGTCCCTAATCATCAGCCTGTAATCAGTGCACTTGGACGTGGCTCTCTGGTCTCAGCTTTATACTGTTTGAGGTGGTTTTATATCAAAATGGCTGCCCCAAATAGATATATTGGTTAATTATGTATCAAAGCACCAGACTGGTGAGGCAGTCAAAAAGATTTTATTAAACTGTGGGTGACATTAGTAGTAGTATTATATATTTCCAGGAACTGTTGTGGGATGGTTGTGGTCTATTGGTTAAGGAGTCGGACTTGTAATCAGTAGGTTGCTGGTTCGATTCCAGCGCTGGCAGGTAGAAACTGAAGTGTCCTTGAGCAAGGCACTTAACCCCCAATTGCTACCTGGGCGCTGCAGTGATGGCTGCCCACTGCTCTGGGTGTGTGTGTGTGTTCACTCCTCACAAAGGATGGGTTAAATGCTGAGGTCACATTTTGGATATGGGTAACCATAACTGACAAAAACATGTCACTTTCTCTTTTTCAATGTTCAAACATGCAGTAATCTCTTAATTCTATGGACAATCATTATCAGAACCTCATGCTACTGTATTAAAGTGTTTACTAGTGTTTTGCAAATAAAAAAATGCTGTCTTATATAATACCTCTTAACCAAACATATATTTGTAACAAAACAACCCATAATGATTTTTAGTTTGATTTAAATCACACCTGACTTACTGTACATACAGCAGGTTAAACTGTTGTTTCTACAATAGAGATGTTTAGTTGTGACTTAAATTTGTAGGCCAAGTCAAAAGGATAATTCAGCATGGATTCCCTCTGGACTTTCTAATGGGTTTTTAGAAAAGCAGTTTTCAACTTGACTAAAATAAGGTCTATGGTTAACATTATTTAAAGAGACTTTCCCATTTTGTTCTACAACCACCATGTGTTGTTTAAAAACAAAAACACATTTGCTATACAAAGGACTACAGCAAAAATGTGGGTTCACATGGTTGTTTTTATAAATCACTGTTTTAAATTTTATGAGGTTTAAGTGTAAACCTCATGTTGTAGAAAGTTTTTTCAAATAGTGTTATCAACCAATGAAATTGAAAGAGCTATAATATAAGGTGATAATAAAATAAGATAGATTTGGTAGTTGATGATAATCGAGACAGGAAAATGTCCGGATGGTTAATCATGAGTAAATGATTATTTCACTCAATCCCTTAAAAACTAAATCTAAAAATCTATGAGAATATTTGGCTCAAAAATGTTTATTCTGTTTTATGTTTTAGGACTAAATCATTTTTGTGTAATCTTGCTGATGAAACAGATACATTTTTAAGTGTTTATTTAGTTGCCAAAGCCAGTGTCTATTTTCATTTAGCAGTTCTTCATTTTTGACTGTGCACACCATATGTGGGACCCTGTAGCCACATCCTTACCTTCTCAAAGCACCAGTAAGAAACCAGTAAAAAAGAATGGGCGGCGACTCAAGAGAATAATGGAAACAACATTAACTTATGTTTACCATCTCTCTTCCAAGCTCCGCCTGCCCCGGGAGGGTCCTGAAAGGCCCCTGGCATGAGAGCACCATCTCAGCTCTCATTAGCACGTCATGATGAAACAAGTTGTAACGCATGTCAACAGCGCAGGCTATGCTAAGCTAAACCGACGGCCTGCCTTGTGAATCATGTATGACCCACGTCTGCTTGGGTGCTACTCACAGACCCAGAAGAGTGTGGAAATGCTCACCTCGTTGGAAGCATCAAAGATTTACAGGCCTACGTCTCTTCCCATGAACTCTCCCCCAGCCCCCATCCAGTGACCACCTGCTCCTCTCTGGTATGAGATCTTTCCCTTCCATGTCCTCCATCATTTTTTTGTCTGGGCTAAGTTGCTAAAATATTGCCAAAAAACGAGATGGAATGGAAAAGAACATGCAAGTGAGTGTAAAAAAAGGAGCTCATGAGGTTACAAGGGTGTTACAGCATGGTGTCATTAACATTTTAGGCCCCAGAATCTCTTGCCCGTTGGCTTAACACATGCTTTAGTCATATGCATCATTATTTCCCACGACACTGAAAAAGACAGGTGACATGCATCAAGCCCTTTAGTCACAGTTACGGCTGAGACCCCACTCCAATACCTAAAGCATTGAATTCAGATTAGTTTGTGTTAAATGTGTTTGAGTGGTTCAGTGAGGCTATATTTGAAACCTGGCTGTTAATCATTATCTTGCAAGTTCTTATATAAATGAAATTATTGTGAGTTAACGTCCAATGATGAAAATAAAGATTTTCTACCTAAATTGAAAGAGATGTTCTAAGAAATTATAATTATTCCTTAAGAAAAGGAAACGGTTGTGTAGTTTAACCATTAAGCATAATTAAATGCAAATGTATGATTAAAAAATCCCTCTAGTTATCTACTCAGCTATAAAGTGCTGTGGTAAGTTAATTAAGATGGTCCTCAGTCATAACATTTAAATATCTTCAGGCAAAACATTTCTTCATACCTCTTTTTTACACCTTGACTTAAATCCTAATTCTAAGATTAAAGCCAGTTTAAGAAACCCTAATGTTAAATTAAAACAGAGTTAATCGCCACAACTGCGTCAGAAATCTCTTACCATATATTAGCATACAGAAAAGAATGTCTGAAATATGCTAAAAAGTACAAAAAATATTTTTGTGGTCCACTGAGTAGATATGTATATATATTACTTACAGGTTAATGAAACTGCAGATCTCTTAATTTTTCATATGGTTAGTGCATGTGTAAATATTTAATGATGGCTTATTGCTCCAGATATTTTAACATAAAGGTTGAAAAATCCTGTGGTTGAAAAAGGTGGTTTATAATCAGAGGTGGGCAGGGCTAGATTATAGACTGGGTTAGTGTCCCCAGGCCTTGGACTGCCAGTGGCCTCCACAGCCTTAGGCTTCAAGACCAAAACAAGATGGTTAACCAATGTTTAGACGGTTAAGACTGACCACACCCATTATGTACAACACTAGATGATCATTACCACTTTTGTTGCTTAGCATAGGATAAGAGGTCAGCTGCTGTGCCAGGAGCATGTAGGTCCTCCAATGACATCTCGCCAGTGGTTTTGGGGCACTATCACCCTTATAGGGTTACTGAGGTAATCTAAATTTAGTGGCAGAATGAGCTTTTCATTTCTACAGAAGCAAAAAAGAAAAACTTTTTTTTGTTATTGATCATGGGTGTTTTTCAATAGCCACTCCTGTGAGTTTACAGTAGTTTGACTTACTGGGGTTGACTGGTGTCTATAAATAAATAGAATTACTTTTGCAAAATAGTGAATCTGTGTGCGAATCCTGCAGTAACTGAAGTGGGGCTTTAAATATTTTTCCCTGACTGACCTGCCAGAGTAATCTTAAAAGCAACAGTCCAGTTTCAGTCTGGCCACTTTTAATTAACACAAAAACGATGCATCACATAGTTTAATTAATATTTCAACACCCACTTCGCTCCCGTTTGCCACTTAGATAAGGCTAATTTGGAAATGACATACCCATAGACCATAAGCCCATAAAAAATGCACCAACCACTTAAAACCAATGGACAGCCAAGAGAAAGACTCTTTACCCCTCTACGATTCCCTGATGAGTTTTGACTTTTACTTATAGTGAAACTGGATCATACTTTCAGAATGAATGTCCCAAACTAATGCAGTCGCTTTCTGCTTCGGCTCTGAAGACAAGATGGAACGGTTTGATGGTGAAACATTATCCTCTTTTGAATCTCACGCCTTGCAAGTGTTCTTCAAATGTAATTTGAAGTTAATAATTTACCGGTCATCCCCTCATTGCGTTATTTATCACCAGGCCGTCTGTCGTCTTCTGAAGTTCTACGGACACTAAAAACAAGTCTTACAGCTTTAGACTCAACCCTGATCTACTTTGATTATGTTGTAAGTGAAGAAATGAGCTTGACAAAGCACACAAACCAGCAGTGGTGCTGTTTAAAGTTGGAATTTATATGGGGATCTAGTTAGAAGAACAAGGTTATGAGATTCACACTGTTATTGAGCAAGACCAGCTTGGACCAAAATGAATTTGGTTAGTGCAGGTTTGCTGCTGGTCTAGCTGAGGAACCAGTTTAGCTATGATGCTTAATAAAAAACTTGCTGCTGAAGCTGGTTGAAGCTGGTCGACCAGCATGATTTTCCTGGTGTTGATCAGGGTTACCAAGGAATTCAACCTTCTAAATAGTTAAACAACTTGATGGGAATACCAGAACACCAACATCTAAAACACAACATAAGCTGGTCTTTTCAGAAAGCATATGCAGATTAAGGTCGGAGGTTTGTATCTAGTAGCATAGTACCAAATCCTGCAGGCAGCTGAGGTCAGCTGTCTCTTAGCTACCAATTTAAACAGCTTCTCTTGTGCAATATTGAAAGCAAGGTCAAGCCACTAATGTAAGATGACTTGTGAAAATGGAAGTAACTGCTAACTATATTTTGACATTGAACAAAACATCAGGGAGAAGAGCCTGTTAGTGTCAGATAAATAAAGTGTCAGGTAAAGTCATTCAATTTGACATGAGATGCCCAGAAGAGCGATAGCTATATATCTTAAAATGACTTCGTGTGTGGCTATGTTGTAAAGGCAGAAACAAAAAAAGATTTTGTATAATTTTTCCAAATGTATTGCAAAAGCATTGCAAGCAATTTATTTTAGGTTCTATTGAGCATTTGTTATACAAAAGATTATTTAAAAAAAGTTTTAAAGACATTAAGCAAGTAAATACATAAATTAATAAATTATTAAATAAATAGGAAACATATGGCTGACAATGGATTTTTTTTATGATTTAAATTGCAAACTTTATTAATATGCTTATATATGGTGTTGGCATATTATGTTACATTTTATTTTTACTTACTGGTGTTTATAACTAACCCACAAACAATAAAAACTTAATTCTATTGATATCAGTTTCTAACAGAGCTATAACTATAACTGTTCAGTCATGGCACAGTATTTCAGTATGTGTGTGTGTTTGTGGTACTGTATTATCAGATTAGTGGCAGAGAAACCAGCACAAAAATAATGCAAGCAAACTTTAGCTTAAAGTTCTAACAGGCCTCTGAATGAGATGATGGCTGTTCCCCAGGGTGCTTTACCAAAGCATATAAGGCATGGGCATGGTGCATGGTGCTAATAGACCTATGCAGTGATGCCTGTCTCCATTACTGAAAGCACTCGTGAAATATTAAAGATAATAAACAAATATCCTCCAATAATGGCTTAACATTTGAGAGAGAGCGAGTGAAAGAGATAGAGCAGGGCAGCTGGTGGAAAGAATGCCTAAATGATATATCTTATACATGTATACATTATCTGAATAATTTATACATGTAAATGTAACTTTTTGTTACATGTCTCGGGTCCAGCTTGAAGATGTTCATGTAGAGAGCCAATATCCTCAAGCCACCTGCACTCTGAATGAAGACACTAATTGACCCATGACATCATCACACTACCTGTCTATTTAAATAAAAATACCTTATTGCACCAACACTGCTTTATAAATATTACATAAATATTCAACATAGGCCATTTATTCTGCACATATTTTCTGTTATGAAACTACTTTAAATCTTTTTCATTACATTTCTTCCTGTTTTATTTTGTATTTAAAATACACAGTTGAACAAACTTTTGAATCTGTTAAATGCTTACAGTAGATTTGTGTGATAAACAGACAATTCCACTTTTGTGTTTCATGTAATATTTTTTTAAATTCCGGGATGAGTTATTATATTTATTATTAAATTGAATGACACATTACACAGTTTAGATGTTTATGTTATATGCAAGATTCCACCTTTTTAAATTTGTGTTTTATTAAATTTGTGTGCATGTGATTGAGTCTTATGGACAATATTAAAGCTTATTTAAACCTTTGAAATAAAGCTAATGGACTTAACTCTCTTCACTTTTTTGTTTATATTTCAATTTTGTTTATAGATCATATAGAATTAACTACATGAAAACTTAAGAGATTTGTTTGCCTTCTTTGTGCTTAGTTGCTAGCATAGGTCCTTTATACAAGCAAGCTTTAAAATGCACTAAAGTTAACAGATTGCTTTACCACAGGAAAAAATATATGTCATGGCAAGATTAAAGTAGATGCTGGTTTATAATTAGCTCAGTCGCCCTCAGCAAGAGATCTCTAGTACATCTTTGCCATCTTGATGGAATGAGGGTGTCAGCAGGGTTGGTTAGGAAGAATTGAGCAACCTATCAGAGAAGTAGATTATTCACACACACCATAGTGTGTATTAACACAGCTAGAGTGTGGAGAACTATTAATGGCCTACAAACTTGAGAGCCAAGCTGTCAAGAGTGTGATTGGACACAAAATAGACACTTTATATTAGTCAGCAGCACCAGCACACACATTGACAACAGTTTGCATTCAGGAACCAGTCTAGGTCACCAAGATAGGTGACCTCAGAGAGATATACCGCTCCCTCAGGCCCTGAGCTCCATCAAGCCTGCCAGCATAATCTCCATTCCATCCATTTTCCATCTGAGCAGATCTAACCTCTGCAGCTAGTGGCCCTTAATGAGCTAAAACACGCCTTCAATCATCTCCCAATCAGCTCATTCAAACCCCTGTAACCCTGGCCTGTACCCGCTTTAAGCCTCCCAGATGTCTCAGCCCCTCTGTTGATTCTAAATGAATTCATACAATTACCAGAGTACCCCTCCGTGTCGACAAACATTTTTTTGAAGGAACGTTAGGGGAGGCGGAGAACTTGTTGTAGGACAGGGAGGAGAAACGGAAAAAAACACCAGCTCTGACATTTCAGGGAATTTCACGGGAGCGGCTAATCGAAACTGATCAGCGGAAGGGTTTAATATTTAACCAGTCAGCGACGCGGCCCAAAGTTTCTAATGAAATTATAACTCATGCTTGAAAAGCAAAAGTGCATGTGTTGTGGGAGCCTAAATTATTTAGCCGCCCCATATCCCGGCATTTCTGTTCACCCACAGACAAACGTGGCACTCGCGAGCTTTTAAGAAAGGAGGCAGGCTGTGACGAGTGGAATGATATGAAACAAGAAGATTACATCTGGTCCCAAATTAAAGTGACTTGCAGACTGAGGAACATCCAGGAACAACTTAATTGTGTTAATTAATTGATTTCCCCAACTGGGAGACGTACACAGACACGCTAGACTGAATTACTGGGTATGTTATTCATCTACAACCTTATAAAGCCGCTGTCCCCCCCCACCCAACCCCCAGTACACCTGTGACTCGTTCTTCCTGAAGTATATTTAAAAAAGTATTCAATTATCAAAAAAGTACATTAATTAGCTCTTTTTGAGAAAGAGAGATGAGGCGCCCACAATATGTATGAGGGACGGTAAAATATTTAGGGTGGCAGCATTCATATTAATGGTAACATTATACATACGTCTCACAAAATTCAATTAGGATTCAACTCAACGTTGATGTCAGGGGCACATCAGGCATATAAATGTGCCATAGCTTCAGGTTATGGTGTCTATTTTCATACATTATTTTTCAGGTAGCCTAGCTGTTGGCCATTTAACCACCCTTGCGGCGTTATTCCAACAGAAAAAGAATTACATACTTGATGGGAACTAATTAGATCAGCCCTCACCTGTAAGTCTTCCAGACTGTTGTATCCTGACTTCCCTAAGGTTAATATGCACCAACTTTTTACAAGAGCTCTGGATACTTTTACATACTTATGTGCTTATGTACTTTGAGGCAGACAGAAAATAATGTTCTTACAAATTAGGAGAGCATTTAAATGTCCAAATGCTGGTAAACATTATACACCAAGTCAAGTGTAACTTCTGGGGACACTTTTTCTACTCTGAAAATATAACATTGCACTACACAATACCTGATTTGTCATTTAAGTAAAAGGAGTCATACAGGCTAAGAAGTAACAGTTTATATTACAGTGTCTACTGTTACATATGTTAAATGTGCTTTCTATAGACATAACAGTTAATTATGCATAATTACATGCAACTAACCCAAACCGTAATCTTAACCCTATGGTACAAAAATACTGTTAATTAATATTACCCAGTACTTAAATGTATAATTCCACTTTAACAAGGACAGCTAAAAATAAAGTGTAAAGTTCTGGATTATGTGTTTTCAAAAAACTTTTCAACAACTTTTGTGTGTGTCAAAAAATAACATAACAATTTCATCTCCGCGGTCACGTTCATTAAGCACATGCTATCATGATAAGCATCATGTTAACTATGTAAAACATGACCAGAACAAATCTGGCTTGAAAGTTTTATAATGATTTTTTTAAGATACTAAAAATTGAAGAGCTTTACTAGATGACTTTAGAGGGAACTGCTCTGTAGTTTTAGACAGGACCCATAGTGTGAATCACATTAATATACAGTATCTACATCAATCTTCCCTATCTGAAATAAAAGAACAAAACTGCATAAAGTCAGTTACAAAGGGAATCGGAATCTTTATCAATATTATTTTTAAAAAATGTTGAGACTGTGAAACTTTAAAGTGAAATTTGTGTTGTTTTTTTCTTATTTCCAAGAAGTATTTAGCTTCGCTCTTGTTGTTTATAACTTCATAAAAGTAATATTGGGTCATAAATATAGGACCACAGTGAAGCCAGCAGACCAGGAGGCCACAGATTCATTTATGAGGACACGTTTGATACTTGCTAAGATTCTAATTGTTCCAATCCGGTGGTTAAAACGAATACCTTTCAAGAAGCTTCTGTTTCATGCACGTTGATTAAAGAATGTGTGAGATTTCAGTGACATGCCGGGTATTATTAATTCATCGCAAACACTGGAATTTGGGTGTGTTACTTTGAAAAATGTTCAAAACTGCTGGTCTGTGAAAAAAGCAGCTCGTAAAAAAATCATTAACATTTCAT
Organism: Ambastaia sidthimunki; assembly: GCA_036877625.1. Taxonomy (NCBI): domain Eukaryota; kingdom Metazoa; phylum Chordata; class Actinopteri; order Cypriniformes; family Botiidae; genus Ambastaia; species Ambastaia sidthimunki. The sequence continues at coordinate 9,188 of JAZGTK010020848.1, forward strand.
TGGCAAATTCTCTTTCATATGAAATATCCCCAATATACAGCTGTCAAAATCAATCAGGTGTCCAGAAAAGACAGCCTGACATGCGAATAAAGGGATGGGGAATATGTCAACGATGGCACTCACTGTTTCTTCTCTCTGTCATGTTGCCAAAGCCCAATGTTAAGCAGCCAAAAGGAAACGCGAAGCTTGAGACTCCAACAAAAAAGAAAGAAAAAAGTTCATGCCATCCTTCCCATGACAGAAGTCTTCGGCTAAGGTTATGTTATCTTTGCAGGCAAGAGAATAGTTCAAAAGCCAGGATTTCTCTTGCATTGAGATCTTTTGGGATCTGTTTGGCAGGAAAACCACTTGGCTCATAATTGGGTAATCGTATACTTGGTCCCATGCTCCCTCAAGAATTCGCTTACTTTCACCTTGAACTCAACTCTTGAAAGCAGGAGTGTGGAAGCAGAGAAGAGATAAGGGAGAATTCAAGAACATGTGCGTGTGATTCCGCCCCTGTGTGGAATTCGGCACTTGAAATAAACCTAAAAGAATCATGGATTGAAAGAAATCAAATTCCAGTACTTCAAACCGGAGAGTTTACTTAATTACTCTGACAATTAAATGTTAATTAGTTGGAAAACTTTGAAGCAGACAAAACAGTAAAAGACCGTGAAAGTTGCATCTTATCCATCCTCACTAAGATGATTAGGATGTGACAGCAGGTGGGTTTGATCTTCCTGCAGATGTCATTCTACCTGGCACATGAGTTGTTTCCTCCTAAGGTCCGACCCTTTCTGAGTTACTGTGCTTATGTGAGGGAAAATCAATCTGCTCTTATGGGAAAAATGTGACTTGACAGGTATTCGAAAAAAGTAGGTATACAATGTCCATATGGTGACATACATGCTTTCCTTCACCCATCTTTTTCCATCTGATTCCTTTCTGAATTTCTCCAGTTGTTTTATTTTATTTATTGCTTTAATTATAGCGTTAAAGTGAAAGCAAAATACAGGCAATTTTATCGTCAAGTTTTTCAGTCAGATTCTCAGTTTCAAATGGTAAATACTCAAATGGAGTATTCCTGAAACATCAGAAACTGACAAGTGCTTTTCCTCTGGTCATTACAATGCCAAAGAGTCATTTCTGTCAAAGCCAAACGACAGGAAGTTACAAAGTTTTTTCTTTATCTCTGCTACATTATGTCCATCTTAGTCTTGCCTCACAAAAGCTTGCAGATGAAAGCAGTTTGAAAGATGCAGAGAAGGTGTCGTATAGAGGCAGGTTAGGCATGCACAAGGAAACTGATCCACTCTTGTGCCTGGTGGGCAAGTATTATTCCTACTGTATATCATTATGGGTGAGTTGTCCTAATTAGCACAAGGGCAGAATAATGAATACAACTCCATTAATCAAAAGGTAATATATGTAAAAGCAGTACTTCTGGCCTTGGGAGAAACTGCTAAAGGTAGATGCTGAGAATAAAATCAAAGGAAAAAGAAAAAACTGTTCCTCCAGCGGTGAATATTGCTTTAATATTCATTTATACACCATTTCTTGTATTGAATATACACTTGCTGCGCTAGGTGGTACGCAAAATAGAAAAAGTAAACAAGAGCTCTTTGCTAACGACTTAAATTTAGAACTCAGTTGTTGATTAT
>JAZGTK010020849.1:0-10830 GCA_036877625.1 Ambastaia sidthimunki
AGTGTCACAATAACATGCATTTTATTCTAATTGAACATTAAAACTGTCATGAACAAAAGGTTTTGTCTTAATGATTGTACTTACAGTTAACAAAAAGGGACATCAGGGTTTCTCATCAGGTCAAATAAATTAAATAAATGGAATGGTTATGAATACATCTGAAGTAAGGCTGTCTTTACACTACAAAGGTACACAGAAGTTGCATGTGAAGCCGTATATACCAGTAGGGGACACAGAGCCTAGCTGTGACATGGGGAAGCTGTCACAGGGAATACAAAATAAAACAGTTTTAATTATAACAATGTGCTTTCTCTTGTCATGGTTTTGTGTTTAGGTTTCTAAAACCTAGCTTATAACCTTCTTTTATTAGAATAACTTTTAAATGAAAAGCCTACAACAGTTTGGGTCCTGCTATCTTTTTTTCTGGACAAAAAAGTGGAAATGTTCAATAGCTTTTTTTGCAGGCAAGACTTTAAGATATGTGCCTAAAAAGAAAATGATTTTCAGAAAACAAACCTAGCCTAAGAAATATTCACTGCAGTAAAAATGGTGACAACTAGCCTCAGTCTCCCCATATTAAAAAGAAAAAAATGTTTTATAAAGAAATTATAAAAACATGAAAAATCATTGAATAAGTACAACAGATACAGAAGATAGAAGAAGAATCTAAACTGCTTAACCTAAGGGCAGATGTGGGTCAGGGCTGGCATTGGTTAGTGTGGCTTTATGGATCTTTATATAGAATTCCCCCAGAGTGTCCTTAACACAGCAGTGTAAAGATGTTTTTACATGATCACTGTTAAAGACCCGTGGGAACCGTATTCTTGTACCTCAAAAGGGAAGCATCGTGCTAACAACACCAGTGTTATGGGTTTGATTCCCAAGGAACACACGGACTGATACCCAAAACACTCTGTAACGTGATATAATGGCTCAACCAATGGCATAAGCTTGAGACAGAACTGATCAGACTAATAGCCTAATGACAAATGTTTTGAAAACAGTGATGCAGCCACTACTGCTGCATATTTACATGGCATAGTACAGACTTGTATTTTAACTAGTTGCTCAATGGCACAAGCATAATCTGCAAATCACCACCCCGATCCCACCCCCGCCAGCCCTCTGGAGCAAATTATTTATGTATCACACCAACAGAGACTATAAATAATATATCGTGCCCCAGATCCCAGTGTCTGAAATAAAAGCATTTATCCTCTTTTGAAAACATGTAGTGGTATGAGAGAGCAAGGTAAACTTACTGCAAGTGAAAAGAGGGCCAGAGCATACGGCGAGAAAAACACATACAAAACAACTTAAACACAAGTGCGCCCAACTTACTATGTTTGGAGAGAGAGGATAACAGTCTGAGGAAAATATCGGTGTAAAAAAAAAATAGCGCGAAAGCAGAATCAATAAAACCAGATGGCGTGAAATGACACTTCCATGTTGGAGGGACATCCTGTCAAGATTGACTAACAGTGTGATGGAAGTGCACTAGATTGGGAGGAGCACTGGAAGGGTTGAGGCTCTGTGTTTAAACTCTAATAAACTGATCATATTTTTCCATTTATTAGTTTATTTGGGGTCCACAGTATCCCAAATACTGGAATGAGTACCCGGGGGAAACCTACACTTACACAGGGAGAACATGCAAACTCATAGAAAGGCCTCCTGGTTCAGCCTGGGTTTGAACCAGAAACCTTCTTGCTGTGAGGCAGCAGTGCTACCCACTGAGCCACCAACAGAAATTCACAAATAAAAAAACAGTTTTTAAAATAAAGCATATGTTAGGTTAAAACTACCTACTTAATAACTAACCAAATTACAGTACATTTGGGCTATACATTGAATATTTTAATGAATATTTACATTTATATTTGTATTTGATCACAAGCTCTTCTGCTACACAAGCTCAATTTTGTGTGCCTTTGTGTATACAAATGTTCCGAACTACAATTCATAACACAATGCAAGTTTTACCACATTAGTGCAGGGGCCTCTAGTCAATTTCAGCAAATGAGGCTGTGATGTAACTGAAGACTACTGGCAAGTTAAAAAGTGGCAAAAGACTTCCTGTTTTTAAATATGAAACAGTCCACACACAAATGAAAACTGTGCTTGTCAAGCGATTTCATACGGTATTTATTACCAGATGTATAAAAAAGTGGGGACCCCATAGGGACAGGAAGTTTATGGGGGCATCTGAACTAACTCACTCCAAGGTTGGATTGATGGAATTCACTGTGGCTCAGTCAGGATTTGTTCCTCTCAACAGCTTTGATCTTCTAGTGTTTAATTACTCAATAGTGCTGATGAAGTCCTTGAGGCGCTCAATCAGAGCCCTATCAGAAATACAGTACAGCAGCTTTATTGAGTTTCCCCCCATCTCTCCCCATCTACAGTTGCTGAATTGGTAAAGGCAGTGCGATGAGGTAAGTCACACCCATATAACACATAACTCTTCACCCCTTCCTGTCTCTTATTCAACACCAAGAGGTGACACTTTCAGGTCATAGAATTGAGGGATGCTCTATCTCTCTTTCTTTCTTTTTCTCTGAAGCCTCCTGCTGTCAGTTCACACCTTTCAGAAGTGGAGAGAGATAGAGCTGCTTCCATCCTCTGCCAAATGAGACTGGCCATCAATCACTGTTCTGTGCTGTGCTATGAGGCCCTCACGGCTCTTTCTGAACATGCCTTAGGTTAAATCTCAACTACTGCTTCTGCTCAGCTCCTACTGTCTTATGATGATTTAAGAGTTTTACTGGGAATTTATGACAGACACACTGGATTTCCTAAAAAGAATGTAGAATAATAAACAAATATCCCCCAAACCTGTTTGTTTGGAGACAGAGTGACAAAACAGGTGATACTGCATGTTTAGAAATAGTCCAGATACACTGCAGGAACAGAAACGAAATCATAGACAGTCTGAATAGCATAGAAACTTAGATTATACAAATAATTCTACATAATATTTCTGTTTTATATACTTTGGGACTATCCAGCTTTCAAACACATTGAATACACTCATGTAAAAGGGTAGAGTACAATGAGGGTATATTATTTTCTCCATTTGCTTCGCTGATTCAAGTTTATACATTGTTTTTGAGATACAACAATACAAGAAATAATGGACACATGGAATTAAACTAGCCATTAGTGCACGGGTTATCTTAAAACAGTCGTTTTTATCAATTCAACACTAGTTAATATACTAAATGATCATTGCATATTACATGTACTCACCTCACCACCCAACTTATGTAGGGAATGTGACAGTTTTTCACTAGTTTTGGGATCCATGGGGTTGAATTTCTTCTATATTCTGGCGACTCTCTTCACTTGTTGCATTAACCGCGCGTCTCCAGTGCCGCTCGTTTCACCGCAGCGCTGTATTGTATTTTTTCAAGCGTACTATCAATCCACCTTAACAGTGTGAAACTTGACATCCATAGAAATGACTGCAGCGTTGCTAACTTTGCGACTTTTTGGAGAAAGCTTTATCTGAGCATTCGGCGGCATTAAATTACACTATGAGAGCACCAAGACTAAAAGAAAAGCAAAGCGGATTTAAAGTGCCGACACTAGACAGCGTAAATTCAACACGATTCCGAATAAATATGCTAATGGACGTACAATCCCGTGTCACGTCTTTCGCTATTTCCATGTGACACTTTCTCACCTTTGTCTCTTGTTAATACTTTTTCAATTGTTGTCCCATTAAAATGATATCACTTCCTGGACGGTTGATGATGTCATTATTAAACTTTTTATTATTAAAACAATATTCCTATTTGAACATGTTTTGAAAGATTTTAAAGGAAAAAAATAAGTATTCAATTTATTTTATTATATTTATTTAAATATATTAATTGTATTTAATATTCTGCTGTTATAGGCCTACAACTGATTACAAACCGCTTTAAAATAGTGACTCCACATCCCAGCTTCGTTTTTATTAATGCTTAAAAAGTTGTCTTATGGGTTTCATTTTTCCAAATACTTTCATGTTTATCATGTATATGGAGACATGGATATTTTACATTTGGTATATGCTTTTATCCAATGCAACTTACAGTGCATTCAAACTATACATTTTATACGTATGTGTTTCATACACATTTCATGTGAATCAATCACACACTGCTATGCTGTACCAACTGAGCTGAAAACCTGTAATGTATTGTAAAAAATCCCCTTACAAGTTTTGCTGTAATGTACATATGGAAGGTAGGTATGTTTTAACTGGACACAGATTACAATCTCATGCTTTTTATACCAGCCCCATGCATTAAGTATACAGCTGTGTAAAATGAGTGAAAGTGTGCATTTATTGAAAACATGGACTAATAAAAGATGCAGTAAGAAACATGTATGATTGCAAGGATCTTTTCAACATCAGTGAAACCGAAGTGACTGTAATCTGCACTCAGGTATTTTTACTCACCATATGCCCCTGCATTTTTAGCAAGTTGTAACAAACAATTTATTTAAATACAAAAGTTACAAAAGGTTTTTTTAAACAACATTTAAAACAGATCTGATAAATAAACAGTAAAATACAGCTACTGTAAAGTATTCCAGTATCTCTTTCAATAAAAATACAGCAGGGTACACAAGTCACATGACATTCAAAATCAAATTTAAAAAAAGAAATAAAATATTTTCTTTAAAAGAAATCATTTTTATGATACATTATTATGATACTTAAAATATTATCACATTGTTATGATGTATTTGATTAGTGACTATTTCTAGGTCACTAATCAAATAACCAGATTCATGACATTGACCATATTAACTCCTATGTACACAAGGTCATGTGCCCTTTCTTCCATTAAAGCAGACAGGATGCTTTTTGGAACATTCTCAAACCAAACTGGAATAACATGGATTATCAGTCCATGCCAGAGTGCATGCTGTCATTACAGCAAAGGTAGGACATACTAAATATTAAAAGTGTCTAAAATTCTTGTTCCTTTTCCATTCAATTTTTTTCACTCAAATGCTGATAATCATCTGTGTAGAACTGTGTGGAAAAATGATCTCTCAAGTTTGAGCTCCAATGTATCAAAACATCATTGGTACAAGACAAAATAACCTGAGCAAAAACTGCATACAATATCAAGAGAATACCAGAGAATGTATCTTGAATAAATGAATTTTGTCTTGTTCCATTCAAAGATTTTGACCTTACTAAATGTATCTTTTTATTTGACAGTTTTCTAATGGCCATTTGTTGCAGTGTATTGCAGGCTGTGCCCAGTGGCCCTATTGCAAACACTGCACCATTAACTTCTTCAGTCTTTCAGCTGCATGACAAGAGAGAGAATTGAGTTCTAAAATCAGTGCCAACAACATTCTGCGTTTAGGAGCACCTGAGGTTTGGAAACAGACAGAGCAGTGACTGATCACAGCGCAGTGCGTTAGCCCAGCTGAGATGGATATCGCACCAAACAGCAGGTCTCCTGTCACCGCGCGCTGCTCTGAGCACCCTGATGCTAAGTGTTATCAGAGCTGAAAAGGAAGAGGCAGAGAGGAAGGCTTCGTGACAGCACGTCGTTGTGTCCCGTCACAGCCAAACTTTGCAGAGTCAGACTGGCGAATGAAATCATCAATTATAACACAAGGTGAGCGGAATGCACTGCATAAAGGTCGCCGAGAGTAGGAAAAACGTCCAGCTCAGGGCTTTCTCTCTGCGTGCCATTCCTGAGTTTATGGGAGGTCCAGCATAGCACAGAAATGGAGTTTAAATTTTAAACAGAGAGAGAGGGGGGCCCCAGGCCCTGTGTGAAGATTTCAGGAGGTGACAGGGTGAGAGGAAAAGAGAGAAAGGAGGGGAGATGAGAAAGAGAGAGATGTCTGGGTCTGGAGTGGAGCAGCAAGAGAGATTCATAACTAATTAAACAGTCAAAGCCGACAGTGCCTGAGATGCATCACTCTGCAGGTTTCAACCGCAGTCCACTGTCTCCCATTAGAGGAGCTTGATAATTGCTTCCTACCCTCAAAAAGACTGTATAGTTCACTATTATGTTTCTCATCCAAAGCCAACAGGTGGCTAACAGGTGTCCACTAACACAGTACAGTGAGGGAGGAATTTCCATACTGAAATGCCCCATTATTGATGAACATCCAGCGGTGGTCATTCCTCTTCATCCACGTAAGTCGATGGGAACCATCCCACCTGTAATTTAAACAGTAGTGGTTAATAACACGTGTGCTTTCTGCAGGCATTCACCGAGCCCATCTCTTTTTCATCTTGAGATTGAGGGTTCTAACTGAGACAGCGTTATATTTGATTAAGACATATGCAGAAGGTTCATTAAAAGCCATTCTGTCATCTTCTGTCATCACCTCTAGTTAATCATCTGTCTAAATGCACTCAAGCAGATAAAATGATTGAAGAAAATGAATTCTAATAATGCCTGAAGAAATACCGAGGTGTCTGAGAGAGTCGAGAGCTCTAGTTCAGAAGAGGTGATTGCTGTCTAGAGGGATTGTTATATCATGGGTTCCACTAATTTTTATGGACTCTAATGCTTTAGTCACTCACCATTGGTCATTTTGTTCATTATATGTGGTGCAGTTTAGTCACTGGATGTGATCACCCTAAATATAATGAAGATGTCTGCATGGAACCAACATTGCACCACACATCGAAACTACTCCAGCCATAAAATTTGGTACTGAAATTACTTTACTTAAAAAATATCATGTGTAAATTTCCGGCCTTGAAATGTTTTTGATATTTATATGTAATATTTCTATTTCTACTTAATATTTATATTTATAGTGGTGTGTAAGAGTGTCTGTCCTCACCCGGCCATTGACCTCGCCCTTCCACCATCCATTGGTACACTTGTTATAAATCTTCACTAGGTCGCCCACCTGCAGACAGAGTTCCCGTGTGTCCCTGGAGCTGAAATCATACCGCGCCAGTGCTATGCCAACAGCTCTCGGGGTCAATACTGAGAGAGAGGGTGATGTAAAAGTAATGCTGTTAGAAATAAGACATGGAGAACAATGCAAATGTTGACACACAACATAGCAAGTAAGACAAAACAAGTGAATATGCAACAGGATGCAAGATGATTGGAAAATTAGACAGGGCACAATGGTGCATCATACACAGCTTATATAAAACATTCAGGATGTCAATACACTCGCTCCAAAATTCCATCTTCACTCTGAAAACATACATGCACTGTAGAGATAGTTTAAGGAAACACAAGGAGAAGATTCTAGAATGTCTGGAAGGGAAATGAATAAGACAGGTGGCTGATAGCAGTACCTGACCAGAAGGGTGAGGGGGAGGGTTGAACAAAATTGTAGCTGGTAGGACTCAAAATGGAAAGCCCACACAGCACTGGAGCTTAGGATCCAAGCAGTGGCAGAGCAAGAAAACAAGGAACACAAAAACCCAGAGAGCTTAATAAAGAAATATTCCACAAAACAAAGACAAGCTGAAGCTAAAAAGAAGAAATGATAGAAACTCTGTAAAGCATTGGAGAAATGAGCACTTATCCTAAAATATACTAATCTTAAGATATTGCATAGGTTTACAAAATTTCAATATACAGAATAAGTCGTTCAACTTGTATAATGCTTATATGGTGTTTTTCACCACGTCTCCATCCACCTTCATTACAGTCAATGGGGCAGCTAGTATGAGAAAGAAAGTCATAGGGGTTTCTAACAGCAATTTGTATTTGTGGGTGAACTATTCCTTTAATTTCAAGAATTCTGTGATACACCTTTTGCCCTAGGCAGCATTTGCCAAGAACACACAAATGTGTAGCGTACTTGGCCCTGTCACTAACCCAGCTGTGATACCACTTATACAGAAAAGGAGTCCTGTTACCATCTGAACGCCCATCTGAGCATCCAGGGCTTTGTTATATGTAAACTAGCAAACGTCAAATCCACAATATGTTTGCCTGCCTGCTTTGCATCTCCTCTGGGGGAACCAAGCGTTAGACAATGAGCCAACTACTTTTCCCTATGACACTGTCAAACATACTGAATGTACCACCAAAAAATCTGCCTGCAGAAATCATGTAGCTAATCACAAGATCGATCTAATCGTCAATAGCTGTTTGTGTAACTTCCCCCCACATTAGTCTATCAAACACAACCCTGATATCTCCCTTTGTGTTTGGTGTGTTTATCAAACTCTGAAGCCTGCAGATGTGTCACACCGCCCACACTTCGACTGATCTGTTGCTGCATTCGTGTGTTTTGGTTTGGGGCACATCAGTGAAAGCGACGTCCCAGGATGCATTGCTGGCTCACGTTTTCTGCTGAGGTTTGTGAAAGGCTGCGTCACCATGAGTGGCAGTCGAGCGTAAACATCTCTAACAAGCCAAAGACGGCAAGCAAAAGAAGCAACAGAAAGGACAAACAGAAAAGCAAAATCCCTAATTCTCATCCCGACTCAATCCCCAGTTTTCCATTCTCTCCGGCAACAGAGCTGCGCTTGTTCTCTAAATCTTTCCCTACCTCACATTTCTCCCTGTAAAATAAGGCAGTTTTTTTTCTACGTTTTCCCTAGTTGTCCTTTCATAATATGGTACAGGGACTGTTTTTTCTGTGAGATAGAGAAACAGTCAAGTGCTCTGGAAGGCTATCACAGGTCCCCGCAGGTGAGTGGGAGCTTAGCATCCATCATGACTTTTTTCCTGTAACTCAAAGCAAACTGTCATGTCGCGTCAGAGAGATTGCTGGTTCTACTTCAGCGTAGCGCCAGTGTCTTGTTTAGCCGAGTCCTCTCGTGTCGCCTGCAGTGGTGGCGGCAGAGCCAAACACAAACAGCCATTTCACTGCTGCCAGGTGCTGGGAGTGCAGGGCCCGGTTTGCAGCATCTGTCTGTCTCTTTGAGGAGCCATCTTGGGCAATGACAAGTGCAGCAGAAATGTACGCTTATTCACAGTGAAAGCAACAAAGCAAAGACACACATGTGCACATAGGCATCTCTTAACCAGCACATCTGTAAATCCCCCTCCCCAACTTTGCTTAATGCCACGAAATGGCAAATGCTGAGCTCATGAATATTAATTGGGTTATATGAAAATACATCATCTTTTATAGATAACATCATCTTTTACTGTTGAATAAACAAATAGTCTATGTGGTACATCTGTATACAACAGTTGCTTATTTTTTGGTCTAATCTGAAATAACAGTATGATTGAAACAAACAACTTGGTTGGAAAATCTTGATTCTAATCCATATTAAAATGACTTTATTTTTTACTAAACCAAAATTTCAGCTGTACATCAGTGGATGTAGATCAAAAGTAAACATTTTTTATTTAATGAATTAACAATAAAAATGATAAAACGTTACGATTGGGCCATGTGTCTGAAGGGCCACTCCTCAGAAAACCACTAAAATATCAAAATTCAGTGCAAGATTGCTGCTTATTAGAACAAACACAAATTCTTTCCAAACTGTTTAAGGACATGTTTCCTCCACAAGCTATTTTGTAAAGTGGTGGTGCCAAAATTGGCCAAGGCAAAATGTGGTTGGGACACGTCTGCACAGTAATTGACCCGTGTGTGCACATACTCTATATTTCCACCCCACAACCAGTAACACTCAACGTTTATATTTAATCAAACGAGTCAGTGAGGTGTTGGGAAAGAACAGCTAAGAATACAGCCTAAAAAGCAAACCATGTCTATTTTCATTAAAAGAGGATGTGAGTAATATGGCAAAGAGACTAATAATACGAAGTGAACTGTGTGTATGGTACTTACCAGCAGCTCTGTATTCGACTCCACTACCAAGCTCCTTAAATGGCACTTGTAGCGTAGTGTCCAGAGTACGGAAACCCTCTTTTAGAGAGTTCTGTTTATAATATTCCACCAATCCCTGGACAGAATCACAGCTCAAGTTTACACACTTATTTCAGTTTAGTGGTACAGCAGCAATTGCTAATAGAATGTTCATAGCATGTTAGGGTTTAAAATGACTTTAGTATTACTTATGTTATATTTGGATATAACTATAATAATTCCATGCTACTTTTTATATATGCATATGGCAATTCTTTAGTTCCATGGCATACATCAAAGTACCATATTAAAGTACCATGACCGGTTCAATTCAGATGACCTTGTTACAATATTACATATTTAATTTGATTAGATTATGATTCCCTTAGACTTCTTAAAGGTATATGCATATGGTAATCCTTGAATACCATGGCATACATCACCTAAAGGTATGCATCAAACATCAAATGGTTACACTGTGAAAGTTTATCATTTCAAAACCACAGGGAATAAAATAAAGTAAGACTGCGGTAGTATTGATGACTCTGATGGATTAACAGCTGGAACCACTTTGTCAGGCCCTTCTGACCAATACATTAGTAAGTATGCAAATGATATACAGAAACATGCAAATCAGCAAAGAATCTGATTCTCTGTAAAAAGCAGGTCTCTGCAGCAGAGTCAGTGACACTGAATTATAGCACCCTGCATATGTATTCATACAGTTATGATAAATAAAACAGATGAAGATGAACCCATTGCAGCAGTGTAACTAAAACCTACTTACTAATACAGTCTTGAACATCCTGCTTTCAGCAATGTAGAAACTGCCTTCCTTGGTGAGGATCTTAATGTGTTTCACATTGTTGTTGTACCTGCAGATTGCAGAAAATAACTGTAACCTTTCCACAGTTTCCAGGATTGTCAGTCACTGTGTTACACTGCCAGACATCAGCTGTCTCCACGGCATTCTACTTTCTCTTGGGAATGGACTGGCAAACGTCCCAAAACATAAGGATGTGAAAAATGTGCTTTAATCTTTTACCATGA
>JAZGTK010020850.1:0-10830 GCA_036877625.1 Ambastaia sidthimunki
ACTCCAGTATTACTGCTGTTATTCTTCTGAACCGTCTCTGTTGGCAACCTGAGGAAACAGAGGTAAATCTTGGAGTACCTACAATCATATATGATGCATTATGCAGGCAGAAAACATAATGCATAATTCATTAACAGTGTCCGGACCACAGAGAAGCACTTGTAGGAGTGGAGCAGAACACAATTTACATGTTTAGCATGATTAAAGGGTCTGTGTTTCTGAGGCTAACAGAATGAACTAATAACCAGAGCCCAGATGGAGCCTACAGACTCTCTCCATGTTCTCCTCTGATATCAGTGGAATGGATATAAACATGGGAAAACAGGGCTGAGAGTCTTTTGGGAGATGAAAGTGTTAGCAGTAATATTCTTTTAAAAACACACACAATGGGTGAGAAACTTTAAAAATGGTGGATGTTTGTGTTCTCTGCACACATTATGATCCCTGTTTACCTCCATTTTAATGTATTTAAAATTTAATTCAATAGGAAATGCAAGAAAGAAGCTCATTAACTTCACATTATACTTTTGTTATATGACTTTTCAGTCATATAACACCATCATTAGAATAAATGAATTTCAAGGCTGTACAACTGTACTCTACACAGCTCTTATTTAGGGTACAAATGAATTCAAAAGTTCACACAAGCTTTTTTATCCAGACGCAGGTGTTTTCTGCTTTTACCTGTCGGCGGCCGCAGATGGATGTCGTGGTGGAGTCATGCTTGGCTCTGACGATTCCCAGAGAAATAAGGAGAAACTGTGAGCATTAGTGCTAAACAATGTAGCAACAGCCAGATGCAGAAGAAAAAACGAATGCATGTAAACACAAGATTAATAATCATAGAAATTATTCATAACTGATATACATTAATTTCTACGATGACAGTCTGGTCTTTTTAATCTTAAATAGTCTATATTAATAACCAATAACACGACATCTTTCACAGATAATTTTTAACAGCGATTATAAGCTTGAGGAACTACAAACACACTGATGTCCTGTTTGCCATGTTCTGTTTACTGTGACAAATCTACAGTGTTGAATATTCCCTGCACAGCTTCTGTTTGCCCTGCTGAGGTACATGAGTGTGTATGACATGAGTGTGTATGACATGAGTGTGTATGACATGAGTGTGTATGACAGCAGTCAGTGACTGCATTACTGTGTGGGTGTCGGGTGATTTTGATGGCCAAGGGGTAAAATGAAGTACAGTGCACAAATCTCACACAACATGTCTTTGCTATACAGCGCTTAGACATTTTTTCTAAAGAGAATATCACTTGAGGGAATAACACAAAAAATGACCTAAAACTGGATTCTGTCTGTACTTGTAGATAACTGTTGTGTGAGGTAAAATACAATGTTTCACGTGGTAACATTTAATATATATTATAATGACAACAAACTTGACTACATTATGGTTACACCAAGAGAAAAAACAGAAACTGCTTTTTAGATAACAACTCTTTGTTTTCACTTTTTCCAGTGTTGTTGTTTATATTGTTTTCTAAGAATTTCAGGTTTTCAAGCAAATAAATTCTTATCAGAATTGCAGCAGTTTATGTATCACATATTTTCTCTACCACCGAAACGAGAATGCAAATATTTGTGCTCTAAAGCACACGCGTGATCTTTAATATAATAAATAGAAAAAGTACTAATGCAACGCCATGAAACACATGATGTTCTTACCTGCATGAGATTGTGTGCGCGGTCCCATCATTGTAAATAACGGTGTTGCTGGCGACCCAAGCGCCGCGCATTTTTATCCAAAACCTCTGCGAAGTGTCCGTGAAGGACTTCCGATGCTAATGTCCTCCTGATATCTCCGTGCTCCATTGACACTTGCGTTAAAGGGGTGGATAACGACCCCTACCCCACCTTCCTCTTGGAGAAGCCCACCACTGAGTGCAATACCGTCTGCATCTCTATTTATGTTGCTTTGCATCCATGAGATAATTACACTCGTGACGAGTATTTAGGCATAATAATAGGTTGTCCCCGTGATACAACCATTTAGAAGTTCACATGTCAAAATCTCTCTGCATCCGGAGACCCCAAAGGCCTGGCACGCAACAAAACCATGACGCACATCACGCATGAAAGCGCGCACGGGTGCGCTGGAGATGTAGCGGTACAGCCGCAGCTGTATTTGCTGGGAAATATGAAGACGCCGTCACCTCTGGAAAAGCCACTAAGTCATTCTTACAGCCGCTTTCTCTGTCAAAGCTTATATCGCCATCTCCTGGACCAGCAGAAATACTCACAACATTCAGACAATATTACTATGTAATCAGTTAAACCACACAGCACAGAGATTACACACAGACTCAGTCATTTCACGCTGTGTGCATTCTTACAATACACTGCCAACCAATCAAAATTCAGATCCTGAGGACTTCATTAATATTTATGCGTTTAATTTCACTGCATGTCCTAATTTTAGACATATGTAAAAAAAGATATAAAATGTGCTCACATTTGCATTAAAATTACTTAAACAGAACTATAGTTCATCTGTTAAAAAGCCAGTCACGTGTTTCCACTGGGAAATTCATTATATTAACCATATTAAAGACAACAGAATATACAGAATAAATAAATCATATTTATTTTTGATTAAAAAAAAAATAATTGTACAATTATTATGAAATCAGAAAAAAGAGAATCATATCCAGAAAATACTTACATCAGTATTACTGAGATTATACATGGGAAAGAATAAACCTGCATTAATAAAAAAATCATTATTTACATTAAAATAATGTTGACACACATAATGTTTATATTTTTAAAAGTGTATTTAACATTAATAGAATAGTTATTTTAATTTCTATCTTACTGTTTTTTTATTATTCAGAGGACATTGATCAGTTTTTGTGGTCATCAGTGTTATATTCATGCTGTCAGTTGAGTTCAGCTTGGACTGAAAGCAGATAATCTTTTGACTGGAGAGGTATTAAGATCCTCTTTCAGTACCATTAACCAGTGCATCAGACCTCAGATTGCTCCAGGGGGACAATCCATTAAAACATGTCCATTGCAAGTCTCTCTGAATAAGTCTGCATCCATTTTCCATGCTGGTGTTTATGGTTGTAAACAACACTCTATATTTCCCACAGGGAGACATCTAATGTTCATGTTATCTCCACCAATCACAGCTCACCACACGACTTTACAACACAACACATTTTACTGCCATCACCTATAACAATATCTACTAAACATGACATTTACTTTGAGAGCAACCTGAGAGTTTAACAAACTAAGTGCTTGTTTAGAATAAACCCATCACCTCCTGTATGCTGTATCTTTGTAAAGAGAAGAGATGAAAGAGAGGAAACGGGGTTATTTATGTTTTTGAGTGTTAGGCTGGACGTGATCATTTGTTAGACACACAGAACCTCCAGGTGTCTGAGTCAGGTTATAAGCCTCAGTTGTTCCCATCTGAGCCCCCACTGCCAGAAGAACCTCACCAAACACTGCCAGCGAAACCTCCGGACAACATGAGATAAAACAATAAGAGCAACAAGACAAAACTGTGCTGTCAACAAACTGTTGCGTGAGTGTCAAACAAAAATGTCAAACAATGTTTTGTGCTACAATGTCAACAGAATTAATCAAAAGGACAGAATTCTGAGAATTTGGTCTCACTTGATAGTGCTTATGTCTCAAGCATTTGACAGGGGTCCACGTGAGGGTGCCAGGATCAAACTTCTCCAGAAGTAATTCATCTCTGCTACCCGTCAAGATCCACCCTAAGTATACAGCACATCCTGGCTTCTCTCTGGCACTGCGTATGGGAGCACGCAGAGGGTTAAAGTGCTCGACTGCTCAGTACAACACTGACAGGGCTGTCAAACCTAACATTCATAGGTGGTTTTGTAAAGGCAGTTTTTGTTCTCATTTCTTGTCTACCTTGGACTTCATAATAATGACAACCAGGCATTTTTGCAATTTCATACAAAGTTTTTATACTAGTTTTTTAAGTGTGTTTATTTATTGTGTGTGGCCAGTTAGAGGACAAAGACAGTAAATTGAAGACATTTTGGCACCCCTTTAAAGTGCTGTTTGTGTGTTCAGACTTGGTTTTAGGGTAAAGGTTAGAATTAGTTTAGGGTATGAGACTAGAGACTGCATTGTGTCAATGAAGGTCCTCACAAAGATAGCTGTACAAATGTGTGTGTATCCTTGGCTGGATTGGATCACTGAAAAGTCTTGTTGAAGGCATTTCTGTCTGGACACTGAAGTAAAGATCCTGTGAAAGGTTGTGGGAGATCTCTTGCCTTTTACTTCTCACAGACAGAAATAGACATTAATATATGTGAGTGTAGCGCTTATATTTGTTCCAGTCCTCAGAAAGTCTTTTTATGGCTATGGCCAGTGTTCATATCTGAGTTTTATTTGACTGTGTGGATGACTGTGAGGAATTCACGTCACTCTGACGTAAAAACAACAAAGTACAACAGCCAGTTATTAACTGCAGGAGCACTGACTGTTGTCAGACTTTTATAGGTTGAATGTTTTAAAATGTGTTTTTTTTCAACCAAAAGTGTTATTATTTTGTCCTTTGCAGAGCAGCATGAGAACTATAGAGGGACGTGTAACACGCTTAGAACATCTTACAAGTTTGTGGAAGACACATTTTAAACCCATGGATTCAAACACATGACCATGGCGTTGCTAACGCTGTGCTCTAATGAGTTAATCATTACATGTAAAACGACATCTTTTACCCTGTTACACAATAGTCATCTCCCTCATGCTGATGGCAAAAACATCTTCATGATCTTCATGATCTTCAGCACTGGACCACATGATGGAGATGTTTGGGTTCAGAGAGAGAGATCAAATCTAGCCATCAAACAGAAACTTTTATAACTGCTACTTGATTATAGACTGTAGCATCATTAACTGTTTACAACTCTGTTTCTAGAGATGACAAAAAACATTTTCTCATCCACGATGGACCAATAAAATTGACTTTATGAAGGCAAACAATAAGAAAAAAACATTAACAGAGAAACAAAGAAATTAAGAATAATAAAGAAATTGGAGCTTATAACTGTCAAGAAAAAATACAAGAATGTTTCCATGTCTTTCGTAACCCTGTATTTCTGGTCCAGAGAGTGACACGGGAAAGACCCGTCTGCACTGAACCAATATAAACCCTAAATTATACAACAGCAAATGTGAAGCAGATCTCAGATTAGCATGTCAGGTCAATACTGAACAGAGGAATGCTCAGCACTGAGACTGTGGGTTCAAATTCCTCTAAATGCTCTGTAGATGAAAAGCATCTGGATTAAATGTGTCATTCTGGACAAACTGGACAAATACACTGGACAAATTGTGAATACAGTGAGTATATAAATGCAGATTTTCTAAAGCACTCAGAAATGCAAAATAATGAGCACTAATGCAGGGTAACCGTATTTCTGCATAATGACATTCAGATGTTTTATATTTTTGAAATAGAGAAACCAAACACTCAGATATAAAATCGAAATGGAAGTTGCGACACTGTCCAATGAACATCAGACCGTGAGTTTGTTTCAGGAGGGGGTTTGGTGAATGGCTGCGGGTGATGTGTGGGCTGAGACCCTGACCCGGCGTCTGTGGGCTCCTCTGACCCGAGCTCTTCATTTTATGCATGAGATTAGAAACTGGCTCTCCAGTTTCCCTGAAGAGAGAAAACAAACTCATTGCACTGTGATTATTACAGCTATACTTGAAATAAAACTTTATTCATATTTTTTCACATTTTAAAATAATACTAAACTCAATGCAATCAAAACAATGAAATAACACAAATGTAACTTTGGGAACTTTGTTCTGACAAAAAAATACAAACAAATGAAACTAGGTTATATTCTAGCATCTTCACTGTAGTCACCCTTTGCCTAGAATTTACACAAATGTTATCTTTACATTTTATCACCCAGTTTCTTGAGGTCTCACCCTCAGATGCTTTTTAAACAGTATTGATGGAGTTTCCGTATATTCTAAGCTAATATTGGCTGTGTTTTCTAAACCATTCATTTCCAAAACCTTTTTAAATAAAATTTACATTTTCTGATTATGATAATAATTTAAAACATTTAAGCAAATTAATTCATATTAAATGACTTTTACAATCATGAAAAAAGTAGACTGTAAAATGAAGAATAATTCTGCTGGTATTACTTTTAGTTGTGCTGGTAATATGAGTATCTTGTAGAACTGTAAATGCAGAACAGGTGAATTGTATATGGCTATGGACATATTTCTCTTTGCAAACATCATATTTTTTAAATACTGTCAGAGGAATCCTTTGATCTGCTAAACAGTTATTTTTATTATTTAATAATGTGGGTGGTACTTTCAAGCTTTTAAAGCAACATTAGCCACATAAACAGGCAGTAATTACCCTTGTGACTGATACTGTATCCTCATGTCCTCTGTATGGCTGTATTTGTGACTGTGTCAGGGCTGTGCATGTAGCTGCAGTCAGCAGAGGCTGTGTGTGTATACAGCTATGTGTATATGACTGTGTATGTATATTTAAAAAAATATATGATTCACCTGGGCTATGACATCATAAGCATATATGCATATATGAAGATGACAGCATTAAAAAAAATTGGATATGCACTTAAGATCGGATCTGAGCATTAAAACTTGCAGTGCAAATGCAGCCTGTAGATACTGATCATGAGTCAGTTATTTTCACCCCTCACAGATTATTTTGCCCTTTGGGTCAGCTGAAAAAATACAAATATTGTTTACAGTGTGTTTTAACAGCCAGTCCTAAAAACTGAAGTGCTGAAGTCATTTGATCTTCAGACAGTCTAGTATCAAGGAAACATGAGGGTTATTTCCATAACGTCATGATTTGCAAGCTTGTTTATAGAGACTTTAAGGAATGTATCAGGAATTTGCATAAATCTGCTGCTTGTATCTGAGTGTGTTTTCACTGCTGTAACAGAACATAATGAGTATCTGGTAAATAATACTGAACATCACACATCACAGCAACTGATAGAGCAAAGTGTTCATGATCTACAGAGCAATCTGTCCAGATTAAAAAAATCATTTAACAGGGTTGCATTATGTTACATTGCAGGGTTACTAAGGGTTGAGTTATACCCACACACATTTTTAAAAATGAATTTGTGATAACATGTTTCAGAAGACCCTGAACAGAACTCCTGTCTCCCTGAGGAGCAGAAATCCCAGCATCTCAAGCCTGTGGTCATCCACATGTTCTGTTGCTAGTTTATGAACTCAATCATGAGTCATAATGAATGGAGTGAATAGACCTGTCAACATGGACCGATCTCTGACAGCATATAAGCTCTCTATATACACAGAGGCTACCGACTGTTCTGATTGAATGATTCATAACAATAACACAGTGATTCATCTGAGAACATTCATCATGTCAGGCAGACATTAATTATGAGCTGAAGCAGGAAATGTCAGCAGATGGCTGTTTCACAGTCAATCTGTCAAACAGACAAACTGACGAGTGTTAAACACTCAGACTGATTGGTGTAATCAAAAGGCCGTCGTCAGGAACACAGTAAAAAACACCAGAGCAGAGTTTTCTTCTGTAATGTGTAAAGATGACAATCTTCTAAACAGATTGTAAAAAAGCTGTTTGTTACAGATGTTGTGCTTTCTATTCAATTAAATAAAAAATGAAAACATCAAAAGTGTAATTTTTTTATTTTAATGTTATACGCCAGTTGGTCAAACACATTTATTGGTTCAACCAATCACATGATTTCTGTTTGTTGACCAGTAAAAATGGGGGACAGTTCCCAACCAGTTCTTTTAATTGGTGTAGCATTTTATTACAATCTTACAAACTACACATTTAAACACACATAAATCAAACTGTCCTGCAGTTCATTTATGAACCCACTGGAAAACATGGTAAGTAAGAAGTGACCCAAATTATAGACCATAATTAACACAAGCCATAAAATTACCCAGATTGACCAGAGATGGTGATAGAGAGGCAAAAGTTATAATTGCAGCTTTAATAAACATTCTTAATGAAAAATGTAAAAATGCAAAACAGTTTCAGGATAGAAAATATAATTATTTCAGTATAAGTGTGAACGGATTTCTTATCACCTTTAGCTACTTTGCTAAAAATTCTTAAATTTATTACACTTGTTTTCTTAATAGCTAGATTTTATGAATGTGCAGCCCAATACAAACTAATTAAGTTAACCACTAACTGCCTTGAGATATGATCAAAGTGATGGAATACATAATAACATTATGCTATTACATAACTGATTATAGACGACAATCTCAGTTAAAGCTGAGAAAAACATCATTGGCCTGAGAAATAAACAATACGAATAAATGTTACATTACAATCTTGATATCTGATGGCAAGGAAACTGGGTCTGGAACTACAGTAACACATCAACTGTTCCACTACATAGACAACACTGCAGACAGCATCTCAGACCTTCCTGGTAAGTCACAGTCAATAGGATGATTCTACATCAGTTAAAAACACGTGTCCTTCAACAGAATTTGAATTTTTAATTCAAATGTAAATATAATATAACTTTCAGCTCAATGTGTACACATGGATAACTCATCACAAGTGTTCCCTGTGTGTACAGTAAGTGGAAGCTCAACTAAGTGCCATGTGTTGGAAGCAGCAGGAAACATGAGAATTTGAAGGCCAGCCAGAGCCTCCGTCAGAGCAAGACTGGCAATTCCCATCAAGAGATGCATTAGACTGATTTGTCATCTGTAGGCGCTTCTTTGCTTTATGATGGCTAATAAAAGCGAATAAAATCTAGTTAGAAGACAAACTCTGGACATGAAACAACTTTTGTTGAAAAACAAAAACATGGAGACTGGATTTTGTATTTGCTACATTTTAGATCTGTCTGTTGTGAAAGAGGTGTTTCCATTAAATAGATCTTATTTAATTTCTTGACAGAAATGATAATTTAACAAAGCAGAGACAGACCAGGAAAATTAACAAAATGTGCCAGAAACAGTCAACTTGAGCTTCTGCAGTCGAGTCTCTAGCGGACTCTAGTGGTTACATTTATTATTGCGACAATAATCATGGTTGACTCACTTCAACATAATAACTATCCTGCAGTATGTGCCCACATCGAAACATTCAATTCAGTTTTAATTCTATTGCCCTTTTCATAAGGTGTAAGTGTGCCAGTAGTAAGCAGCTTCTACTAAACTGTAGTTTACAGCGAATGTGTTTATATTCTAACTACTGCTTGCATTTAACAACCTTAAGATGAAAGTACAGCCAAAAACATCTGGTCATATTAATCATCAGTGTTTTACTTCTGGTCAGGTGGTTTAAGCTGGTTGAGGTTTCAGTTTGATCTGCTGTTATATCTGATTAAAGCTTTTGTGGTAGTTTGTAAATTCTGTGGAAAATGTTTCCCCAATTTGTGTATAATTAGGTCATGCTGTTAAAAAGTGCAACTGTGTTTCCACTTAATGTTGTGTACAGTGTACAGTGTCAATATAGTGAGTCTGTACATGGTCAGTTTTTTTCTTAATTTAGGGTCTGTCACAGGAATTCTGTAATTTATTCTCTGTTTAGAGACAGACAGAATCCTAATTTACTTGTTGAGCTGTTGTTTAGGTCCAATTTTAGGTATTTCTCTTGTTGTGTATTAACAGTTTAATTTAGTCTAGCCTGGGTTTGGATTGTAAAGCCAGTTCTGAGAGCAGCTGGCTGTGGGGGCTTTTCTCTCAGCTCAGCTCTTTGAAGTTTAAGGCTTTATAATGGAGGGTCTCAGTATCACTGTGTTTTAGGTGCACATGTAATTTAATGGGTCTTTGTTGACTTTTAATGATCACTGGGTACAGAAGGTTTGCAGAAGCTTCAGATGCTGTTGTAGATGCTCTTTTGTAGATCATGTGCAAACAGAAGACATTCATCTGTAACTCACTACACGCACGATGTTGATTAAACAAATCAAAGTTATCTAAACTACACTGATAGAAAAACAAGCTTCCTGAAGAGAAACAATAATGCAATAAGATAAAAAAAATAATCCTGCAAAGCAAACTGTTGAAGTGATTGTTGTCTTGTCGTTGCGCAGACAGCAGCGGTTCAGCTGCGCGCTGTAAACGCTACCAGTGGAAAAGCGCAATAGTTGCGCGCCGCGCTGACGCACTGCTGTCGCGCTACTGACGCGCTGGAAAAACATGCACTGATTAAAATATATAACTGCCATGTGAGTCGCTTAAAAGTGGATAAAAGTGTCTACCGTAAATAAAAATGTAAGCTAGAAATGCAGCCATATGAATTAATAGAGATGTTATAGTTCTTTTCTCACTTTGTTACAGATCTTCTGATGATTTTGACTGCAATGGACAGTAAATATATTCTGTCTATTTATATGGAACTAACATTGTTTTGTTCCATTATTTTTACATATTTTAAGAAGTTATAAACATGAGAAAACAATTGTGTGACAGTTGCCGGTTGGTGTATGTGTGTGTTTGTGTGGGGGGGTGTTGGATTATCATTGTGTGTGTTGGCTCAAAAGGGAGGCCCACTGTCTTCACTGTAAAGCCATACACAGACTTCTTATGGTGAGGCAGGCCGGTCCAGATCCTTGAGTGACTGACAGGCTGTTTAAGTGGGACTGTCAGGAAACAGAATGAGCTCTGCCAAGCACAACTCGGGCTTGTTTATGGACATAATGAGCGCAGCAGCTGCCCGCTGAGAGTAATGGAGCACATCTGAGAGTAAAGTGCCCAGCAGACTGACTGCAGGAGAGGCCTGAGGTGAACATAACTGCATTTAAGCGGAGCATTGCAGGAGCA
>JAZGTK010020851.1:0-10829 GCA_036877625.1 Ambastaia sidthimunki
GTAATAGTAAATAGTACAATAAAGACTATTACATTTTTAATACTCTTATATAATCTAAACCTCACTAAATATATGTATTTATGAATGAATAAGTGTGTATATATGAGAGAAAATACAGCATCTTCTTCAAAATGAATGTGGTCATGACTTCCTGACAAAGAATGACAGAGAACATGCCAAGACTGTTGCACAAGCTTCAACTGATGAGATACCAAACATGAATTCCTTGAGTAAATAGGCATTAAACAGCACCGCAGTACCGTCCCTACCCCCTGATGTGAGGAAGAGAGAGAGAGAAAATTCAGGGCAGCATTAGACTTTGAAAGGAGCAAGGCAGAGAGAGAAAGAGAGAGAGAGATCTTTTGAGTAGAAGAAAGGCTACAATGCAGCAGTCTGCAGTGAGCTCCACTCAGGTCTATACAGCAGAGTCCTGTGGTGACAGGGGCCCCAGGACAGGTTTGCATTCATAATGGTGTGAAACAGAATGCAATCACTGACTGCTCAGGGCTGTTTCAGGACCACGGAGAGCGATACTGATACCCACTCAATGAGTGTTGATTTCAGCACCATGTAAAGAGGATCTGATAGAACCACTGCAATCAAATTATGACGCTCGTAATGTATCACAATGCATCTAATGAAGGATCTATGCAGTTTGTCAGATTTGATAATAAACAGACACATACACTTATGTGTGTATATATTCAATCACATATGTGTCCATGCATGAAAGGATTTATCACTCAAGACATTTGAGTTTAGCTTTTGAACAGAGACATAATGTTTCACTGTACAATGTTCTAACAACACATTAATTGAGAGAGGTTAGATATTAGTTTATTTCTCTCTCTCTTTCTCTCTCTCTCTCTCTCTCTCTCTCTCTTTCTCTCTCTCTTAGCTGCTGCACGCAGTTGAGAGACTCCTTCCCTTTCAGGGGTTAAAGACATAAAATGCATAGAAGGGTCTGCTTTTACTGAGACCTTCCTATTATCCCAATTACTCCCTGGGATTTAACAGACATAGGGAACTGAATACACTAAATAAGGAAGCAACACAAGAACACACAGAAAGAAAGACAATAAAAAGAGACACAAGCAGAGGAGGTTGATGGAAGCAGGTTGTTCCCTAGGGAGGTAACGATCATGGAACATCCACATATGCACACTGCTAATTTTATGAAACCAACACATATGCACACTGCTGTCTGTACTTCCTGAGACAGACACAGAAAGCATTATGATTCTCCTCACAGCAACCTTGCAGCACGAGCTTGTGCCAAAGCTGCACACACACACACGCACACACAGAATTCCCACCGTACCATTCCTTTTAATCTTTTCCTGTGTCTGTCTATCTGCCTCAATGCCAAACACACACACAAACACTAAAGCATTTATGAAACTGTGATTATACTAGAATATTCAAACGGATATTTTGACAGTAAATTCTCCTTTTCTATCTCTCACACACACTTACTGTACAAGCTTCTACAGGCATCAGTCTTTGGTGCATGATTGGTCTTGATTTACCCTCCTCTAGAAGACACACACACACACACACACACAACCCAGCTTTCACTGGTATCATCATCAGTGACCAGTATAAAAAAAATCACATTTGCTTATCTGCTTTTTTTCCTGCTTTTTTGCCCCTCCAAACACACACATGCACACACACACACACACACACACACACTTCCAGTAGGATCAGATCACTCACCCTGACTGTTGGGTCCCCCATCACCTTCCTCACATTCGTTGAGATTGTTAAGCATTTTGGAAGACACAGCACAGATCCTCAGCTAATGCTAACACAGCTGGGATTCCACCGGCCGACGGGTGCACCGGTGAAAAACAGCCTCGCGCAGGCACCCTCACACACAGATGGAGAAAGAGAAGGCTTGTGGTTCTCTGCCTCTCTCCTCTCAAGAAAAGAAGCAGCAATGCTTGGCTTCAGCAGTCTTATCTTGCCGTTTGCTGCCTTGCGTATGGACTCTCTCTCTCTCTCTCTCTCTCTCTCTCTCTCTAGAAGGAGGGGTTGGGGGCAGAGAGGCTGCAGGGACATAAATGATGGAATGTTTAAGAGCACATTTTTTTCTTCGGTACACATGTCATCTCTCGCTCTCTGCTACAGTGCCACAGCCTGCCTGTGCCTCACTGTTAAAATTCATCATGCAGTCCTGTGGAATTATCTTTGCTTGTTCATCGTCATTCTAATTGTCTTGGTGTCTCTGTTGGTGTCATCGCCGTCTCAAACTGTATTCATGCTGGAACTCGACTATCAACCAGAGCTGTAACTTAATTTCTATAATTCTATAATAACTTCTATAAATGTGAGCAGATTTTGTCCATTGCAGAATTCACCACTGCTGATGTTGTGGATGGTTGGCTTGGTGTTGCTATGCAGCTGCTAAGGTTTTCTAAGTGGTTTTTAGTTCATTGCTTTATTGTTGCCAGGGTGTTCTGAATGGTTGCTAGGTAGTTGATACTGATAACTCTACAACACCACTAATCAGAGCAAAAACTTCTACAATGGATCTTCATTTCATGTTCACCAACATGTGTTGTGTTTTAGATGCTGGTGTCTCCACCAGGCAAGACTGCCTTGGTCACCCATAGGTTCAAATTCAGCATCAACATTTGGCTGGTGGCACCATCAAACCGGCATTAACAAGCATCACTGAAAATCTAATCTAAGCAGTTATTCCAGCAGGTTTTTTCCTTCATTCCTTGAAAAATGTGCTTGACATCAAACCAAATAGAAAAGTCTGATAGTTCAACTGTGACATTCCAGACCTATAAATCAAACACCTCAAAGTTCTCTCCCAATGTTCCTCTATGTGATAAAATACTTATGAGGCAAAACCCATGTATAAGGAAGGATTGCCAGGGGCTTTTACAAGCCGTATATCACACTACATGTTACAGAATGCTTGTGAGATTTAGTGATGTGGAAATCTTTCTCTCTGCTGTCTTTTACAAACACTTTCCTTCTGACCTCTAAGATAAACTCCACTGAGTCTTTCTTCCTGAGAGCTTTCTATAAATACAGTGAATAAATTAAGGTGTGGAAGATGTTTTCTTTATTTTTTTAAACCATTTTTCAAAAGTGCAGCAGGGTGGTGAGAAAGGCCACACAGGAGTGAGGGCAACATAAATGGCTGGACATATAAATGATGAAATGCACTTACTGACTTAATAGAGTCAGGCAGGAACACAGAAATTGATAGAAGCAAGAGATGAGGAAATGTGTGATGGGATAGAATGGGTAAAAAAGTGAAATATACAGCTGTGGGACTTTGGAACAGGCTTGAAATTCTTGTGTCTCTACATGATGTGGTAGAACAATTAATGGGGAATGAGTGAATGAACAGAGAACAATTTGGGAAAATGTAAATAAATGTAAATTTAAACCTGAAAATAAATTTTGTGGGATTTTTTAAATGCAAAACAAAGAAAAATGTATGAGAAATCTAAGGAAAAACTAAATGCGAAAAATAATTGTCACATTTTATCGACTAAAATTAGGTAATTAAAATAAATTAAAACATAATAGGAAAACTGGGAAAAATAGCACCAGTGATAGACTGCCCTGTTTATTTCATTTAAACATATTTAAATGATATCTTTCTACTTTTTATCTATCTAACTTTGGCAGCTATAAACTGCTAAAACTAATGTAAAAGTACATTTCCTTAAAAACTGTAAATAAAGTAAAACATACAGCCCAGTATTCTATTAAATTAAAAACATGCAAAATCAGTCATGGTCTCAGACTTTTGACACTCATTGTATTTGTGTGAATATACAGTGTGTTTTGTTATATGAAAACTTAATGGTAATTAATCTTATGCCAATGTGAATCTGTAATGAAGAGAGAGAGAGAGAGAGAGAGAATATAAATAAGCATGTGAGCATCAAAGGAAGGATGAAGAAGGGAAGAGGGATATTGAGGAGAACATGCTGGCCTGGCTGTATTCATAAGTGAATCTATTTTTTCTTTAAAAAGCATTTAAATGAAGTACCTTGACTATTTTTAGCATCTGTAGACACAAGACACAGAAAGTCTTTGAAGTCTTTGATTAAAGATTCTGTCCAATTGTCTGTCTATCTATAATTGCTTATGGTTCTGATGTGACATGGCTAATAAAAACATTTAGCAATTTCAAGATCTGACACATTATAATTTACAAATGTCATTTAAATCAGTTCTTCTGTTCTGCTTATTGTGTATTTATTTCAAGCACCTTATCAAAAAGCACCTTGTCAAAAGGATCAAATGCTGGGATTTATTGTTTTTTTTCCATAAAAGGCTCACAGAAAACAATAATAAAAGAACTATAAAAACAATCAATTAACAGTATGAGAATTAAAGGATTAATTTGGTCCCCTTGGAAAAGGCATTCCATAATGTCAATTAAAAATGATACTTTATTGCACAGTCAGCTTCATTGAATCATACAGTACAAGCAGCTAAAGGCACTCACAGACATTTCAAGTAGATTCATTGAAGAAGAAAAACTGAATCTAAATCTACAACAAACATATTCTGAGTAGAACACACAAAACTCTTAATTTCATCAAATATGTCAGAATTCATTAATCCTGTAACAATGTACCAAAATTAACAAATTTACAAAAATACATAGTACAAATTGTGTTAATTATAAAATTTAATTATTAAATTAACGTATTAGTATGGCCATTGATGGCCATTTTTTTAAGGTCCTTTGAGAGACAATTTTACACAAATTTTGTTGATTACACAAAAACTATTTGTGAATAAGAACATTTTCCTTTTAAATGTTACTTTATTTCTGGTCCCAATGGCTGTCAAAATATATCGATATGAAGGGACTTTTATCTGTTCTTCAACACTTTTAAATAATAACAGTCACTGCAGCTGGACTTGTGTTTTATATGTTTATGTGTTTAATGCTGACAGAACACTTGCTACTTCTAGAATCTGTACAGAGATACAGAGCACACATCTTCTGTGCTGTGTAAATGTACACGCATGGTCCAGATGTGGACTGATCATCTCTGCTGGAGTCTACAGCTTCTGCCATGATTGGCATCCATTCTGAATACCATTTTCATCTGGGCCAAGCGGCTTTAGCGCTTAACCCAGGGGGCACCTCCCATCTTTATGCATACACATTATACACACAACCCTCAAAGACTGCAAATGCTGACCTAATCCACAGATTAAGGTCATAGAGAAATGGTGCAATTTGATTTTTCGTTTCAGCCAAAAAATGAAACAGAACTAAGTTTAAATGATTTTAAGATGCTTGATTTTAAGATGGTGAAATCGGTTCCTAATAAGCTATCATTACTTCATTATCACAAAATGTAGCATTTAAATTGTCTTTTATATCTGAATATTATCTGTTAACAAGAACTGCCAGTGGTTTGATGGCATTGAACTAATCTAACTGTTGTCCATTTTGTGTCAGGACATGCAAGGATCTCTCCTGTGTACCGGGATTACAGAAATCATTAGGTTTACCAGCGGCTATACTGAGGTAAAGATTAAAAAGGGGACAGGAGATGATCATACACAAAGTGTACTGTTATCGTTAACTGATATTGCGTAAAATGCCACAGTTTAGGATGGACAACTTCCAAAAATTGCTCAATGATGTAACAACCTTGAATGATGTCATAATTTGGATGCAACGGCTTTGAGAGTTTTTAGTTGACATTTATAGACAGATATCTATTAAATCTACTAAATATCCATTTTGATTATTATACCATTTAAAGGGGTAGTTCAACTAAAAATAAAAACCGTCATGCATTACTCATCCTTATAGCTCCAGACCTGTCTTTGACTTTGTTCCAAGTTGACTCTGCTTTATCAACCATGCATTGGTACTAAATGATGACTTTTTAGGGCTGTCAGCCCCTAAAACATTTTCTTTTGTGTTCCTTGGAGGAAAATAAGTCATGAACTTGGAAAAGTGTGAGGGTGAGTACTGCAAATTATTATAGAATTTTCATTTTTGAGTGAACTACTCCTTTAATACTAATAATTTATAACGCAGTGATTTTATTTAACATTTACTATTTAAACTATTTATGATGAGAGCCCTGTTTTACCCATGTGTCAAAACAGAAGCAACCTACTGCAACAACATTATTGAAAAAAGGAATAAACACATTATTTTTATTATGTTTTCCACCAACAGAATTGAATAATCATCAGAGCAGTGTTTGTATACAGTATGTTTTTATTTGTTTGGAAGACTATGCGTAAACTGCATAAAATTGTTATATTTTACATGTATTTACATGTATTTCTTTTTTCTTCCAAACATGTTAAACGTGTATGTGATGTCCATGTTTTGTGCATGGGTGTCTGTTTCTTTAACTTTCTGAATGATAATTTTCTTTAATCAAACTCACACATTTTGACGCTTTTATTTAATAGAGGTTTGTCACAAATTATAATTTTTTGCTCTTTTGTAATGGTCACTTTTTTTATCTTTTTAAAACTGTTCCCAAATGTCAGAGAGGTTAATCAGGGGTGACCATTTTAAAAGTTTTTTTTCCCATTATAATTTATGAGCTGACCTATCAACAGCTATTTTTACATTAAAACACATCTGTGGTTACATACAGTATAGCATATACATGTTTTATATTACAGATATGAAGCCGCTGCATAAGAATTGACTTTGCCTGATATTATAACCTCAGTCTACAAGCCTGTTATTGGCACTGCAGAGAGAAGTGCAGAGATTTATGAGCAGAGAGGGAACAGGAGGGAGGAACAACCATTTAAAAGAAAGCGACAAAATGTGCCTGTGCAGGATGTGCCTCTGGAGGAAGTCAAGGGCATATTGAATCTTTTTTCCTCTCTTGCAGGGATTCAAATATCCTTCTGTTCATCTGCTGAAAAGCAAAAACTGTCAATATACTTTTTTGGTTACTGGAAAATTATTATAAGTGTATTTGGAACAACCGGTCTAAATAAACTTTTTGCTCATGCCTGAATCAATATGGCAACAGAAAAGGGCTTATTGTCACACTTAAAGAGGGATTCATTTAGATTTGCCTCTAAATGAGTAAATGTAAATAAACTTATATGAACATCAAATTGTAAAATAAACACAAACCTCTGTGGAAAAGCTATATATACTGTCAGTAATATAGTTACTCAGCTTGAGCCTGTTGAAAATGACCTCTGTAAATGACTTTTGACTTCAGCTATTTATATCATTATACAAATCAATACATATCAAAAGACACCTAGGAGGCACACAAGCCATTTATATAGCAGGCTTATGTGCAAACATTTCTGCATATGATCTAGTTATTATTTATACATTTATATACAGTCAAATTCCAGGCAGCATAAAGTAAATTAGTCCAGATCATTTGCATAGATGTGGAGAAGATAATCAAGGCTTTAGGGAATCTTAAGTATAAGGGGGTTCATGCTAATGCTAATTATACAAGCAGCGATAAATAAGGCAGAGGGTCACAAACGCCTGTGTATTCGACCCACTTCCTTACTCACAATGTGTTTAAAAACATGCCACTTTTGGTGTCACACTGTTGTTTTGTTATGTGGGCTAAGAAGCTATGAAGAAAACTGCTTGTTATATAAAAACGTGTTCTGTAGCGTAGCAGAAATTTGCTGGTTTTTTTGGGAGCTTTCGAAGCTCTCCTCTCTGTCACCCCTCAGCAGAAGGTCTCAGGATGTTTTAACAGTATACTGGAGTGTAGACAGAGTGCAGGCTTGAAGCATTAGCACAGCATTTATAAATCATGAACACAGAAATGAATAGGGTGCAGTGTTCACTGTAACAAAACAGACAAATGGGATTTGGAGGGGAGAACTGGAACTGTAAAACAGAGATACGTAAAAATAGTTAGGAAGAAAGAGATGCATCTGTTCAAACTAGCAATAATGAACACAGGCAAAACATTAATCAGCACCTCACAGACTTCAAGCAGACATATTAAACACGATTTATAAGGGAAAAAGGGATGTGTGAAATATTTAGTTCATTCTAAGCTAGGATGTGAACTTTAGGGATCATAAAAAATAACAATACTAATCAACTTGACTTATTCATTTCTAGCCCTGTTACATTTTTTAAATAAAGAACTACTTCTGTGAGTAACTTGTAATGTAATTCAGTCATATTAAATTATATTTTTGACTTAAATACAACCAGCTTATTTAGATTGTATCACAAAACATGCAGCACACTTTTAGGATACCTGCCAAAACATTCTTTACAGTCTATTAAAAATAAATAGTTAGAAGAAACAGTGTTGTGTAAGTGTAAGAGAGAGAGAGAAAGTTGACTAATGAACAAAGACTGGTGTTTATAAATAGACCAGGGATAAAAGAATAAGCCCCGGCAAATAAATCATGCAGTGGGGAGCTGAGACATATTCAGTATGACAATTATGTCCAATTCCAGACAGTTACATTTAATGTGCTCTGTCTTCATGTGTCTTGAAATTCTTTAACATTGAAATAACCATAAAAAACTCTCTCTTAAAAACATATCCAGTCTCTTCCCTGGATATGTGTAATAAACATCAGTAAAGTACTGGCATCTATAAGCTTTATAATGTATCAAAAATGCATCAAATGATCTATATGCATTATATGACATTATATAAGGCAGAAGTCACAATAATGGACAAAACCACCCAGTTAAACATTTTTTTAAATGAAGGACAAACAAATTTCAATAAAACATATAAAAAGTTAAGACATATATTAATATATTAAGGTGTTAATATATATAGACACTTTCATATACAATTATATCAATTTCAACACAAAGTTCATAAATGCTACACATATCCTACTCAATGACTCAAACACATTTCTCTCTCTAGAAGAGAGAACTTCAAACTTCTGTGTTTCTGAGCTGTGAGTGGTCCCCATCTTCATCTCTGCAGTCACGTTGATCATGAATATTGCATGTGCAAGCTGCATGCCTCATTTGTGCATTTTGATGACATCACAAAGAAGACCGGTAGTCTCTGCCAAACCTATAATGCACATGAATTACATATATATCTATCCTGCAACCTTATTATGTCCTTGTGAAGTTTAAAACTGGTGTCATTGCGTTAAATCACACTGTATTTGTGTATGTGTGTGTGTGTGTGGGGGGGTGACAGCAAAACAGTGCTGGCTTGCTCATTCCTGCGCAAACAGCTCCTACAGAGCACTCATTATTCACCAACAACCTTTTAAATCGCATTTATAAAACAACAAAGTCTCCAGCAAAGCTGTTAGCTGTATATCATGATTCATCAGGGAACTTAAGACTCATGCAATTAAAGGGATATATTAATGCTCACAATCAAACTGGATGACAAGAGTGATTTAAGTACAATCCATACAGCAACACTGTCTGTGGAACAAATTAGCATAAACGCTCACTGTACTAGCTTTGCTAAACACATAAAAAAGACAAGACAACCCCCACGCACACCATTTATCAAAAAGCCCATCTGTCTCTGTTAGATTCTCCTCAGTGGATCCAGGCTGCGTGTCAGTATAAAGGTGAACTGCATCGATCTTCTAGGAACTGTTGCAGCGCATGACGACACATTCGTTACAGTAACAGAGACCAGTTGAAGCCTGTCACAGGCAGTAATGTTGGCAAAATCAAACCTCCCGCATCACTGATGTACACACACGCTACAAATCTGCACAATCTACATTCTGAGGGGTGAGGGGAGCGTTTTAAAAGGTAGCCTCAGGGTCAACATAGAAGCTAAGGTGAAACTTCCCCCAAGCTATACAGATCCTTATTAAAAACAGTGCCAGGGTCCTTCTACATTAGATAGTCATTTCCCATTAACACCACAACACAAAATTACAGTACATGCTTCTTCACATGCACACACATCTGCAAATAATACACTGTGTGTTTTACCTATTTGTTTTGTGTATTTTCTATACGTTTTTAATACGCTGACATTTTTAATTGTATTTATATGCATCTACAAAGTGTAATTTCACTAAACAAATGATCACACAACCCAAAATTGCAGAGACAGATTGTCACAAAAGTACAGATAATATTTTGAGTGACTTTTGTGTTCCATGTAAAAACAAACATGTAAGTTTAATGAACTTTCATGTAACAATGAGAGTGACTGAAAGAGTCTGTTTTTCTATATATTCCCTTTAACAGTGTCTGGGTATTGAGGAAAGTGCTTTTGAAATGTTGTAGTTATGCACTGCTCTTCAATTAGTCAGGAAGTCAAATTTAAGTTATGTAGTGAAGCTTACAGCATGCACTGGGAGTTCAGGCAGAGATTACAGTCAGGAAAAACAGGGTAAATTAAAAGCGGCTAGTAGGATATGAAATTCTGCAAAAGCCCAAAGCGACTATTTTAAATAACACTTTTACCATTGATCTCTTTGTCTGGAGAATGAGAAACTGCAGCACAAAACTGCTCCTCACACACATATGGTGGGGATGGATGTCCAGCTGATATGAATTATCCAAACAGAGCAGGGACCCAAATCTCGACCTCTTAGCTTCAGGCCATTTGATTTTACTCTCTCTATCTCTCCTTCCATTTTTCATGAATTTGGTTAAGCAGTTTTGGGTAACAGAGGAAAAAACCTAAATGGAAAAAAGTCCAGGGCGTAATCCATTTTTGGCCAGCAATCCTCTCAGCATCACAATCATAAACTGAAAGATGGATGAGTGTATATATCTCATAAACTCACTGGGCCTCTCATATGAACAACTCAAGTGTGGCTAAATCTGTCTCCTTGGAAAATAACATCCCCATCCATTGAGCACACAGTCATAGACACCCAAATTAGGG
>JAZGTK010020852.1:256-10829 GCA_036877625.1 Ambastaia sidthimunki
ACAACAGCTACCTAAACACTGCCGCATACCTTATGAAATCAAATTAGTTTTTCCCTGTGTTAGCTTTAAGTCATTTATATGCTAGTGTACTGCTGAAAATAAATAGAAAATAATGATGACTCATCTTGCACTACGCCGATTTCTGTCCAATCAAATACTTTTTACAATATAGCATATCCCACCCTCCAATACCACCGGCAACTGACTCACAAGCCTATTGGTCATTAATTAGGAAAAAAGCTTCTTATATATCCGAACAAAATTTTAATAGAAAATAAATGAATTTTAAGGGAAAGGAAAAAAACTGTGGCAAGAAAACTGTGGTTGAATGAGACACAACTTGACATACCAGCGCTGGACTCTTGACATGCAGTTTCCTAGCAACCGCAGCACTAGGGTGGGAGTGCACTAGGGTGGGAAAAACCCCTTAACCACACTTCAGAAAGCTTAGGTGTGGATCTTATTCCAAAAATCAAAACCACCGGAAAACTGAAGCCATAGCAAACAGGACATGTCCCTGAAGGTCAAAGCTCATGGATTGTGTTTAAAATATTTTAATGCACTACAGTAAACAACAGGGTGTAAACGAATCTTTTCCTGCGAGAAGCCAGCTGACCTTATATGTATTTGTTTCTGTCTTCAATGGAAGGAAACCAAATAGAGACCAAAGAAAAACATGCATTTCCTGCATGTGAACTCTTTACTTTTCAACTGTTGTCCTGACTGATGCCCATCCCCAGCTGATTTTATCTGACGCGTGTCGGCTTGGATGAAGGAGAAATTATGCAATTAAGATGAATAAAGGCAAGTTGACTCAGAGCAATTACTTTGTTATCTTGGAAAAACACGACTGAAAAAATTAAACAACTGAATTAAACAACTGAAAATTGTATTTTACTAATTTCATTTGTAGGGTGGCGTATATGCAGGAATATGGAGAATAAGAGGCAAAAAGAAAGTCTAGCAGATTTTATTAACAGATCTGTGTCCTAACAGCCATAACTACCATCACAAACACACCCCTCCCCAAGACAAACACCCAAATGCTAAATACTAAAAATGAATTCTGGTGTCCTCAGAGCAGCCCTTTATTGTTGATTATTGAGGAAGTCAGAGCTTGAGGCCACAATCAGAAATCAAATAAAACTTCAATGACAGCTCTCTCAAAATTAAACATCTCTTCTAATATCACAGGACAAAAAAAATCTAATCACATGCAAATCTAGACATTTTCATTCTGAGAAAGAAACAAGAAATGTGAGTCACAAATATGTTGATTGTGTCCGGGTTGCTATGGAAACCCTGACAGGAAACAGGTCATCAGCTGATAAAAGGCACTGGCCTCCGAGACATGAGGCTTGCATTTATAATCCAGCCTGAACCAGACTGACATCTTGCTATATGATTGGAGATTAATTGTGTTTCTGAAAACAATATATTGTGTCTATGTACGTCCTCCAACGAGTTAGAGAAGAAGACAGAGATAAAGGGCATCTGGACAGCTGTGGCTCACTGATGAAGAACTTGTGGTGATGACAGTAGTAGTTTTGTGTCACTGATGACATAAACAATTCCCTCTGTGGCCATTCTCTCGTTTTTTATACAGCTATGTTTGGATATTGGTACACCAAAATTGGACTGCCCACAGCAGTTCAGAGAGTGACAGACTCTCCGTTTTTTTTATTTTTGGTCAATAAAGACATTCCCATCTGCCTATGGGCTGCTGTTGTTTACCACAAACAATAAAAGTTATAAACACAAACAAAAAATAGCTTTGTGATGCACTTATAATGGAAGTGGTACTATAATGAAGAAACATGGCAGGTTAGCATAAGACATGGTACACAGGGTACAGAATTGATAAACTGCTGCAATTTAAGTTTAATTTAACAAGATTTTTTAAAATAATGCAAATAAATGCAAAACGTTATCAATAAAACAGAACATTACTTCCAAATGTAAATTCTCATTCAGATTCTATATACTAAACACAGACAAAACCTATAGGGGTGTTTAAATACTGTTGCAGATGTATATTCATTTAGCCTGTGGGTGTGAAGTAGGGAATCTGACTTCTGATGTTTGACCCAGAGGATAATGTCATTACACAACTAATAACAACAATCCACATTCACAAATGGTCTTATAGGCTATTAGGTGTGACCACAGTGAGATGAAGCAAACAGTGTATTGAGCCCTGTGGTGACAGTATGGAGGACATCAGAGGTCAGACTCTTCACTGTGGTCCAAACTTCACATCCACATTCATGATACATGTGTACAAGTATATCCAGATTCAGTGCATTTTCAGCTTGACACAATCTGGATCCTGAAACAGCAGAGCATGAAGAAAACTGCAGGTTTTTATCCGCATTATTATAAACACAAAAAAACATTAACTGCTCTACTGAGAACACAGACCAACACAATCATCTGCACCATTAAAATATGAAACCCTCTGAGACACGCAATAAAAAGCTACTTTTTCATTTCATGAGTATATATGGGGGGTGTAGCAACTATCTGCATATTGAGGAGGAAACTTTATGAAACTTCTAAGCTTGGCTCATGAATATTAATTACATGATGTTCATGCAGTAATCCTTCCTGATTTGTTGAAAGCAGACCTTTGACATTAATACATGATTACCATAGCAGAACTGCCAGTTTTCGCTTGAGCTCTGACCCATCGTCCTGTAAGCGCATGTGACCTGTACAAAAGGCTGCCAGCAGGCAGTTCAGCTGCAGTTAAAAGCAACGTACTCACAATGAACTTTGACCCTCTGTTGACCCCACTCTGACCCTCACTGACCCCCTGGCTCTCATCCTGGAGCGCTTAGTTCTCTGTAACACCAGCCTAAATATAAAGCACCTATTTTACTTGACAAAAGACGACATCTCAAAACAAACGAACAAACAATAAACTAAAGAAATGACCCATGCCAGTGCACCACTCATCTGGTCAAATCCGGAAAAACACTGTGCTAATACACTTTAATACACACTTCTCACTTCCTGTCCAAGTATTCCCAATCCATTAGATTCACACTAAGAACAACCAAATCAATACTGGACTTTATCAAGATCGCCAACTGAGAATCAAGACCAACGTGCGCCTGCCAACCAAAGTCTTTCACTAGATTCATTACATTTCCAAGACCTCAACCTAGTGTCATGTGCACATTTAGGTCAGTAGAGAGCATACACTAGTTATCACCACAAAAAACATGAAACTCTTACAGAATTACTTCTCTCTACTCTTTGCCAAGCCAAAGCCAGTGCAGTTTACTAGAGCTGTGGGTAGACTGGAGTGTACAGCACAAGGAAAACGGCTCAGGCCAAAGTTTCATGGAGCTTATGAGTCAGAACTTCATTCTGTCTGTTTTCATTACAGTAACTTTGGAACTATAAGAAACAAACGAATAAGAACATTTGAGAAACGTAATGGGAATCATGACATGAAATCGACACCCTAATGCGTAAAGCTTTAGAAAGACCCAGAATTAAGACTGGCGATTAGCATGGCTACATATGTTGCTTAATTTTTTTCATAAAACACTATGATGAGATTCCTGACATTATATCTGTTTAGAGTTGAAACTCCACAAAATGGTACCCAGAATTATGACACTAAAAGATATCAAAGCTACTTATGCAAGAAAATAATGACACATAAACACAAAACGATTAAAGAGCACACAAAACGAATGCCTCTATCATGCACTGGTTATGCCTGTTCTGTCAGGATGAACTGGCAAACAACGATATTCAATATTACAGCAGAGCGATGAGATGAGTGAGTAGAGATTTTTTTATCTGGTACTACAGACAGGGATGAAAGACAATGAGTGTATATGAGTGTCATTCAGTTTTAAACAGGTATTTCACTAACCCATTTACAGACAGACTGCTGATGATAACATTTAACTGTGACATTACTGTGTCCTCAAGCAAATAAAAAACCCAGTTTAACAGGTTTTTGGGCAGTTTTGTTAAGGTTTTCCTGTAATACTTTAAAGCAGCAATTCATAACTTTTTGGGGTTAAAAATGAACAAAAATCAGTTACTGAGCAAGTATACAATAGATCAAAACGATATTTATGAAGTGAGCAATCAGATTTTATTTCCTAGGAAATATCAGTTTGGCTTCATTTGACTTCAACATATGTAATGAAAAGTACGTAAAGTGACCTGCAATTTAATGTTTTAAACAGAGATGGCGCCAGAGAGCCAAAATTTCCACCTCAGGCACAAACGTGTGAATCTGGTCTACAGTTGGATGGCTTTTGCTGCAGTGCAGAATATTTTTGTGCGTCTGTGTGCAGGGGATTTATTCTGTGCTTGTGTAAATGAAGCACTAACTGCAGCATCAGCCACTGGGGAATTTCCTTTTTAGCGCTCAAGGGCATTTTATTTATTTACTGAGTGGATTATCAGTTCTGACTCCTACATGCTGTGCTACAACAATGAATCTCTGTCCATCACTCAGCTGTGCTGTATAAAATAAGACGAGTGTAATATAAACAAGCAAGAGTGAGTACAACCCTTTAAACAAACTGTGTACGTCTATCCCTCACAGCCATTGGAAATAAATAGGGTGCTTACCCTGACTAAAGTCCATATGGGACCGATAGCAAGTGTGATATAAAAACCAACATTTGAACAGGTTTCAAGATGATACTGTCAAAAGAAACCAAAACATGGGACTGACCAAAACTGATGGTGTGAATGATTCACCACAGAGAAGTCTCTGGAAAAATCATTAGCCAAAACCACTAATGTTCTCCTTCCAGGTTCCTGTTCAATTCCTTAACACCCTCACTAAAAACGTCCTGCCTGTGTATTATTGAGAGGACAGCTCATTTACCTCCCAATAATTCTGTCCTACAATGGCTCCATCACTAACTGAAACATCGCTAATTCATGGTGGTAACATTCACATCTCCTGGAGTCATTTAAGGACCACTGTTGCTATTTGGGCAATTAGAACAGTAAGTAAACAGTGAGTGGGCTCTGTAGCATGAGGAAACCCCTTAATCTGCCCACAGAACTCTGTTGTCTTGGCAAGTCAGGTGTTTACTGGCCCATGTTTAAGTAGGTTAATCCTCTCTCTCTCTCTCTCTCTCTCTCTCTCTCTCTTCTGGAACCAATGCTCAGGAGAATAACCTCGCCTTGTTACATGAACTATTCTTAGAACATGACAGTCTCAGCTCCTCAGAGGATGAGATGCTGGCATGACTTGTGGGATTTCTGTTCTTTGAGAAGTAGGGAAGCACAAATGTCTCCTTCTCCAAAACATCAAAGAGTGCAAAAAATCTAAGCAAATGCATTTGAATGTCTTTGGACAAACTAAAGGAGCCTGATGCATGATGAGGGTTATAATATACATGATGAAAGAGATGCTTTGGTATATTATAACTGACCTGCCATTGTGTTAAAGATATATAAGCTAGATCATGTGCTTAAAAAGATGTTTGTAAACATTATATAATCTACCAACCTTGGAAAATTCATGCTAACGTAAAGGTTAGCATGTCGTCTCCAATATTTTGATTTTAATACACCGCATTAGTTCAGTTTACTAATTTACTAATTGCCTTTACTAATTAACTGTGGTTGACCTAATCATGATAAGAAGTGATGTGCAAAATCTGGATATTCCTTAAATATTCATCATAATATAGATAAAAAAAGAAGAATTTCCATGTTAATAAAAAAAGTCATGGATGAAAAATCATTCCATGTTGATTCAAAACAATTTGCATCTAGATGGCCCATGATTCAAATCATTTATTAGTGATTTAATAATGTATTCAACTTTCATAATTGATTCAAATGATCTAAAATCTGAAGTGGCTTGTATGACAGAGTTTATCAGCAAATATTATGACATTTTCTCCTGTAAGAAAACAACTAGCTGGTTGACAACAATATCAATATAACAACAATATGTCCAGCTAATCTCTTTTCATGTAACTGTAATAAGATCAAAATGGACAAAATTCACGTTTATTATCCAACCACAGGACCTTCGTCTGCCTAAATTAAGAATGCACCGTTATTCCTTGTTATGGATAAAACTGATAATGCGCATTGAGCAAAAACAGGGTCGGATGGCATGTAAAACAGTTCAGTTGAATGTCATAATAAACCCCAAAACTGTTACACGTGTAACTGTTAACATTAACCAGTTTTAGATAACTGTTAGTCCGCATGCCAACCTTCATCAACGCCGCACTGTATCATGAACTGTAAATCTATTGAACTACACGCAACCCAACCGGGACGAGCCGGACCTTCAAAACAGCGAGTCGATGGTCCTGTGCATTCACACGGGCTGTGTACCGTTATTTCTGCCGTTCACAATAGTGCAAAAACAGCCTCAGATAACAGTAACCTAGCGGCCTTACCTCCTCCAGAACATTGACCGTGTTCCGACAGCTCTGCAAGCGGGTGGTGAAGCTTGATGTCGTGGGGGAATTATAATCCTCCGTCGTCTCCGAGAGAAACTCGGACACGGAGATCTGATCCGGCATCCTTGACAACACAATCGCCAATAAAAAATGGGAGGGGAGAAAAATCACAATAGCACCATTAATAAAACAGGGGTGGTCAGGAACGCAGCGGTGCCTCTGTTTTGGGTAAGGTTGAATGGTTTAGCAATGCGTTAAATGTAACTAAACGTAACCAACAGACTAGCAGTGCCGTTTTCTACACAGACTATGTTATTCCTGTCCCAGGAATGTCCCCCTGATCGCTGCATGTAATTCCCACGTCTTCCCTCTTTCCTTGTCTTAATGATCCACTTGCATGCACATATAAAACGGTTCAGACTCCGCTTCTTGTTCTGCCGATGTGGTTTAAAATACTCTGTCTTGGAGTTTCTATTTTAAGTATTTCCTTGAATTATTGTTGTTCCGGTGTCGAAAGCGGTTTCATTCTGTTTCCTTTTCTCTCTTTCCTCCGTTTCACCCCGTCCTGACGGTCTCTGTGCTCCCTGACACCAGCGCGTGCACGCGCGCTCATCTCCTCCCACCGCGGATGACGGGATAAACCAGAGGAAACACTGCGCATGCGTCAGATTTTGTACAGCTGTGTAGTCTTGATTAACACATTTAAGGTTTAATTCGTAACATTTTGGGGTTAAAATGAACACAAAAACAAAAATCAGTTTTTGAGCAAGAATGGCAGATCACTTTTTAAAATTGTCTCCTTAACTTACCCCAACTGGCAAAGTTAGGTTTATAGTAATTATTTGTAGTTTAAGATGTCGGGTACAATTTACCAGGAAAAATATCCTGTAGTTTGGCTACAGTAATTTACATTTAATGTAAATATAAAGCAACATGTAATTTTATGTTTCAAACAGATGTGGCGGTAGAGAGGCCAAAGTTCCGGATTGTAGCTTTAGATGCTTTACTAGAAATATTGTATTAATAATTTGGGCTGTTTTTTTATTTCTTGTATTTCAGTAAGTTTAATGAAAAAAACTGTCTTATCTATTCACTAAACTACATAACTTTTGCCCTTCTATGTGTAAGTGATATTGGATAAGATACATTTTTGTAATGTAATAACATGACCTAATTTAGTGTCTATAATAATATACACACGTCCTAACAGATATCAATGCACTGTTGCAGTTACAGTTATCTTATTTGTTATTATGCTGCTAATACACAGTATAGACACATAACTACTGCATACTAAATGTCCCCATTACTGTCTTCAAATAAATAAGTTTTTAACCACCAGTAAAACAGATTTAATTAATAATTCTGCTCTTTGATCAAATTAAATAATTTCATAATTACTTTGAATATGAATTGAGGAGATTCACTTGAGACTGTTTTGCAAATCCAGAGGCAACACATTCAGTTATTTTCGCAGACTGGTAGCAAAAGCCCATATGATGTACAGATGGACTAGCAATATAGCATTTAAGAGCAGTTTATGGTCCAACTCACCGGCTCCATAAAGAATCCCTGGAGGAAAAACTCGATAAACGCGAGGATGAGGACCTCATGGCTCTGTAGTCACCTCAATAAAACAGCCTTTGAGTTCAAACAACACAAATGTGTTATCAATAAGTGTAGCCTAAAAACTTTCCAAATGCATCTATTTTTGAAATCATGTCAATAATCGCATGTGATTCGTGTTTGTGCCAGAAAACGATCCATAAAGGCGGAGTTTCTAATTATTTGCTCCTGACATCACATTTGTCTGAAACACGAAACAAATTTTGCTATTCAGGGAATAAAGCCACGCCTGTGACTTACCGAGACCGCAGCGGTTTCACTCCGTATTAACAGTTTTAAAAGTAATTGCAAAGTCAATTGTGCGCAGAGCTCCGTAGTTCCAAGTCGCACCATGTTTACGGCATTTTGCCGTATCAAATGCTGGGACATTACGGGCAGAAATCACATGCCGCTACAGTTGCAATAGGCTTGGAATGCGCATTGATCTGCCCCATCTGGAGCTGCTGGACAGGAAGCGAAAATCAAGCATGTGGACCGGGGGTGGGCTGGAGGTGGGCGGCAGGACCTCTCAGCTAATGGCAGGA
Organism: Ambastaia sidthimunki; assembly: GCA_036877625.1. Lineage (NCBI taxonomy): Eukaryota > Metazoa > Chordata > Actinopteri > Cypriniformes > Botiidae > Ambastaia > Ambastaia sidthimunki. The sequence goes on from JAZGTK010020852.1 coordinate 8,820, forward strand.
ACTGAGAACGCTTAACAACTTTTAAATGGAAATCCGACACCGGGAGAAAATTGAACGCGTTTAGGCTCATTTGTAAAACCAGGACAGCGACCGTCTCTGAAAACAACATCATGCTGATCCACAGAACTGATGGATAACGTCGGTTCACAGATGTGACACCCAGAGTGCTTACGAAGTTATTGTCAGACATCTCAAATTATCTGACACAATAAACTTCTTACTTAATCCTATTGTCTCGAGTTAATGTAACTGTTTGTTAAATAAAGAACAGAATTTGTATTTAATGCTGCACAGCTTCCAATTAAACAGTTTACTAGTTAACATAGTGAGGTTTAAGCTTCTACCTGTTTTAACCAGTCAATATTTTTATACTGTGCGTTTTAGAACCAGTTTGAAAAATAAAGAACAGTTATATTAGTCAAATCTTAGTAATTAAAGTATTAAGTTATATAATAAAGTTATAATTTCTGTTTTTAAAACCAACAAAATATGAGCAGGGGTTTCAACCAGTATTTGATTTTAAACAGGCTATGAAACATTTTTCATACATTTGTACAAAATTACATAATATTACTACATTATCAAACTATTGAGCACGTAAAATATAATTTTAATGAATAACATTTACAAAGGTTTATATTTTAAATTGTGTTATTATAAATCTGTAATGGCTGAAAACTACATTTTAGTACAAATGTCTATCCACATACCAAAAGCCCTGCAAAGATGTGTGTACAATAAATATCACTGTTCTCATCTAAAAATACACAAATGAGTACAAGAGAAAAAAAGTGCATTTATTATGGAGGATCTGCAACAGAGTGATCCAAACAAGATTTGTGCAGCTTGTATAGCACTCATAGGCCCAGCAACTGGCTGACGCCAACAGATATAACCAAAGGGATCTATCTCCTCCATTTTAAAGTCTCTCAACCCTCTAACATCCAGCTCTGAACAACCCTGATGCTTTCAACATGTTTAAAAGCTCAACCAGCTAAATCAAATGAATTATTTTCAAGTTATAAAAGAACGAAAAACAAACAGTCAACACAAATTTTAATAACACACCTATATAAAGGCAATAAAAATGGTTGCCATTACCACACAAGTAACACAGCTCCTTTAAAAGAAAAACGTTTCAGATGGACTTTGAAGTCTGTCATGATAGGAAAGATGGGCCCCATCTTCTCTTCTACACTGAAACAAGCCAGTTTACTACAAACTGTAATCTCACAGCTGTTAGCCCTCCTCTTGTTTTGTTGGAGGGGTGTTGCTAGGGGGTGTGGCCGGCACAGCCCCCTCTATGAGGGGGTGGGATGCTATTGGTTAGTCTGAATCCGAGTCACTACTGTCTTCTGATGATGAGCTGCTGGAACCGTCTGATTGGTCATCGTCATCATCCTCGTCATCATCTACGTTCTGTAAGGCATCAATTTGAAAGTTAATATAAAACTAAAATAATAATAACCTCTGTGCTAAGATTTTAGAGCAGAGTTTATAGAACTCGAATACAAACCTCGTCATCTTCATCGTCTTCGTCACTATCTGTGCTGCCAGAGGATTCATCATCTTCATCATCAGAATCTGAGGTGTCTGTTTTATCGTCTTCATCTGATTCTGACGTTTCCTGCTGCAAACCAAATCAAACTTCTTTCTACTATTACGTATACACAAACACACCTCAGAAAAACCTAAAGTCTAAACTATAGAAACGTTTTTATAATGTTAATTTTTGCACATGGTAAACATTCAAGCCTTCATACAGAGTCCACAGCATTTGGCTGAGACTGAGGTTTGTGTAGCCAGTGTGGGCGAGTTGCCCAGAGAGAGCGGGCGTTACCTTGGCTCGGTACGCCATGGAACGCTTGCCCCCCCCGACACCCACTGTCGTTGGTTTGGCACCTACCGCCTTCCCCTTGGTGACTCGGACTTTTGCCCCGGGACCTTGTGCTTTTGTTGTGCTTCTCCGTTTCTGTGAGGACAGAGAGAGGGTGGGGGGTGGGGGTGCAC
>JAZGTK010020853.1:0-10829 GCA_036877625.1 Ambastaia sidthimunki
CTGTTGCCATGCCAACCGCAGTACTGTATCCCCCACCTCCACACTTGGCAGACCTTCGCACACAGAGAAAAACTTCAATTACTTTTCTCCTGCTGCAGTACCTATTACGGTCAAACCAGACGACACGGCAAGCCCAAAAAAGCGCCTGGGTGGGTGTAAATCTGCGCCCATCATCTACTCCAATGACAGCGAGGGGTCACCGGGTTGCCCCTTCAGGTGATGTGTTTCCATAGCGCTGTACACACAGAGGAAAAGCCCATATATGGCTAGTTCTTTATTTATTACGTTCTCCTGTCTTTTACAAGGTGACCGCTTGAATGCAGGACCTGCAATAGGCGGATTGCACTTGCTCAGTTTTTGGTGGTGAGCAATCACCTTTAATGTTCATACTTCGTCCATGTATAAACTGTTCCAGATATATGATGATTGTGCAGAACCAAGAGGCTTGACGTACAGCCTTAGGAATAGCATGACCTTAGCAGTAACGTAAGGGAGTTTGTTGAGAGGCAGTCCAGAAGTCTGGACAATGTTCAGAGAAAGCGGCTAACACACTTAACACACTTGTCTAAAATGTTCATTCCTGTTCAATTAATTCATTTCTTACAGTGTGTTATCTCTTTCCCCTCTATTATCTCAGTCTATTAATTCAGTCTAATGTATCTCTGGCGAAACTGCCTATAAACAGAATGTAAAAACAATGCATGTCATTCTGGGCGGCTTTTCCTGTATAAGTGGGCGTTTTTGGCCAATTGAAACTGCAGAAAGCACCAGACCTGCAGTTAAAGGTCTGACTCTGCAAGGCCAGGCCACTTATCACTTCGTTCGAGCCTTTAACGCCGTGATGTCACAAATCAATCCAGCGTGTCTAAGCGCATTTCCTGAGGATGCGCTGCAGTAAGCAAGCAATGCAAATGAACTCCAATGCTGGCCAGACTGGACACACCCCCTTTTAAATATACAAATGAAAGCTTGCTGTGAAAAGCACACGGTTCGAAATCAATATGGAGGCCTATTACTTGCTTAATCTCTCAATAAACACACAGGGGCTGCGTAAACACACAAGCGTGCATTTGTCCAACAAGATGGCTGTTCCAATAGTTGCCCACAAACTGAAATGCATTAAAGTTGAAAGCCAAAGCAACACAGTGAGAAAGCCGTGTAGGGGAGGGTAATGGAGGGCTGGAGGACAGTGTTTTTCTGAACAGAAAATGACATTAAACAGATGCAAAGAAAACGCAAAAGGAAAGGCTAATGTAATTTATGCCAACTTTAGTGGCGCGGTTTAGTAGACTAAAATAACTGTGTGTGTGAGTGTGTGATAAGAGGTAATAGTAAGAGGAATATAGTCAGAAAATAAAAAAGGTAACTGGCTTAACAAGAATACATAAATTAGTGTAAATAGTAATATATGAACAAATTTATTTTGTTTTATTATTCTTAACATGAAGCTTCCAAAATTCTTTATTCTATTAGATTGTTTCTGACTTTTGTTTCTGACTTCTAACTTTTGGAAAGAACAGGGCTGTTAAGGTCCATCATAAGGCCTTAACTAAAATCATTGCAGTCTCATCCAAAATATGAGTTAGTATGCTCAGAAAGAAGTCAAGTCACATATGTATGAAATGTTATTAGTATTATGTGTAGCATGTCTGCTGATTTACAGTGGGTGCAGACTTTGACTTTTAATAATGAGTAACATTAACTTGATATAAGTCGTGTTTGTCCATGCACAAACGCCATAATAGGGTTTAGTACTGGGTGGTCAGATGGTTTAGAAAACTTAACAACTCGTTACCACCTTAAACTATTACCATTTATGTTATCTTTATTTAGCCCCCAAAAATGCCAGAATTGCATGCTAAAATTTCATACCCATTTATTCTTCAACATAAAGGGTTTACATAGGCTAGTACTTAACGGTTTTGCTTTAGAAAACACTATTAAATAAGTGCTGGTGACCTCACTCTGGATCAGAACCCACCGAGCCACTTTAAACATGGGCCGGGTTGTCAGGAAAATGTGTTTGATGGTTTAAAGAAGCCAGGTGCCTGTTCAGCTCTCTGTAAACAGCTCAAGGCACTCTGTTAATGTCAGACAGAAAGGTAAGTGTATGAGTCATGCTACTGTGTACAGATTCCCAAAATGCTGTCTGTCTGCCCGTACCCTTCCATTTGATCAACCCTTCCCCTGTGTCAGACAGGGAGGGGCGGACCCACTCTGCTCACTGGGTAAGGATGTCCATACACAGCAATTTCTCATATCCTCCTGTACAATGGCAATAATCCCAGCGAACAATTGTAGATTCTAAGAATGTTTCCCTGATGTTTCCATTAAAAAACAAAAACATTAAAGATGTTATTTACAAATCTAAGAACATTTAAAATGTCCAGTTTTCTCAGACCTCGTATTAACTTTATTGCTTGGATAAAAACATTTTCAAACATTTAGATTTTTAGATTAGATTAGATTCAACTTTATTGTCATTACACAAGTACAAGTACAGAGCAACGAAATGCATTTAATTCTGTAATGTTTTTAAATGTTCCACCAACTACTTAAGAATAATACTTAGAGATATATGATATATAATGTTAAAAAAGAACTTCTAAAGTTGCTGCAAAAACGTTTTGATAACTTTAAAATAACCTTGAGAGAACTTTTAAAGAACGTTATCCAATGTTCTGAAAACGTTTCCTAATGGCTGGAATACTGCTTATGCTGAGCATCTTCTCCTAAATTGGCTGAAAGCAGCATAATGACCATCTCTGTCAATGTTCATTAAAACCTTCCCAGCAACTTGAAAGGATCTTCTGATCAAGCTCACCAGTATCTCTACTGAACTCTCTGGCTCTGTTCCAAAACCTCGTGGACTGCCTACATAAGCAGTCTAAGCCTTCTAAGGCAGCATCCAAACTAAAATTGAACCTGACTGAACCAATTGCATGCAAGGGACATGATTCTTGACTCACAATTCATTTCAATGAGTGTAAATTTGTAATTTTTAACTGTATTCATTAGATCATAGAATTTTTAATGTATACCTTTTAGCATTGCATGAAATCATTGAAAGTTATTTTACTATGTCCACCATATTGGATGCATTCTGGACACATTGTCAGAACTGGGATAAAAAAAGATTAACAGGCAGCATAATTAAGTTGTCTACTTTTTGAAGTAGCCTATAATGCTGCTGTATAGACAGTAAGGTTTTAGAACAGAGCTTTACAGTTTTCTAAAAGATGCCGCCATGTCCAAGTTTGGCTCAGACCATTTTGGAGCGTGTACTTCCTCTGTCCCATGCGAACAGCAGCATAGTTCTCATGTCCTTGCTCAGGAAGCTCAGCAGAAGATGTGAGTCGTTTGCACTCTGTGGTTAAATCTGACCTCAGGTCAGGACTTGCCTCGGTCTGAAACACATCATCAACATGAGGAATGAATATTGCATGCAGCTAACAACACAAAACTAGCCCTGTCTCCCCTCTTAATTCTTCCCCATGTCATGCAGTATTTTAATGTCTGTTGCTGTATTTTGATAAGATATTTTCTGAGCTAAAAAAGTCAATAGTTGTTTATTATTCATTGTGTGGCGCACGAAAGACCTGTACTAAACATAAATTATTATTAAACATATTCTAAGACATTTACACAAGAAAAAACCCAATGCATTCGCTCATTATGTATTATGTCTAGTATTCCTTGTTTATCTCCATGACAACACATTTCATTTTATCTACATGAATCTGTCTGCTAAGAAAGCATTTTTATTCTTAGTTACTTAAATGCAAAGTAGCAGGAGGCCGATATCAGACAGGAACTGCGCAATGAGATGATGTTTTAGCCATCTGCCTCTACTTGGTGATTCAACTTCCAGTAATGGATCAATAGCAGCCATTTACCATAAGTGAATCAGATCAGAAAGAACAGTGTAAAGCAAAGCTTATTTCATTAGCTGCTACTTCAGCCAGAATCTGATGGACTCTGTGTGCTACCGTATAGATCAATGCCCGACATGTAGTCCAAATACCTTGATTAGATAGATAGATAGACAGACAGACTTCATTTAATGTGTGATAAATGGAAGCCCATATAGATGACCACATAACTGTGTATAGCTTTGGCTCCCCCTAGTGGTACTATAGTATAGTGGTAGTAAACGTTGCTTTTAAATTTCATTTAAGGATTTTTAAATTATTTACTTGACAGATCGATAAAAGTTGAAATAAATTAAGTATCTCTAATGCATTCAGGCAGCTAAACTTACATTTTAGTCTGGAACTAAACTTATTAACTTGTCTGTGAAACCAGGCCAATAGGTTTTTATTAGATTAGGGTATTTACAGCTGGTTAGTCTTCATTTATCTTTGTCATTGACTGCACAATTTAGTTAATCAGTTAAGAACTCAGCAATAATCTATTTATTTAGTCTTGATTAATTTACCAGCTGTAATATGGTAATTATATACTACATACACCTATATTTTTAGTAGGGTTTAAACACAAATGTTTAACAGCAAAGATACTCTGCCATACATTATAACTGGCTATCACGATAAACATAACTTTTATTCCACATAAGCAACAATACAGTAAACCCATTTAACAACTCTAAACTCAAATGATAACTATGAGACTGCCAGACTTAAGAAACAACTGAGCCAACAATGCTTTAGCATTAGTCATAAATCAGGGACCCATAAAATGAAATCTATAAAGTTCTCATTAACTTAATTTCTATTATGTAAGGGTATGATCCTAATCATTTTAAACAAGTGTAAATCAATAAGTGGAGCAGACTGCATTAAAAACAAATGCTGCATATGCAAAATCTGAGTCTGACACCCGTTCTAACCGCCTATTAAACAAATAACACAATATCATGACTCGAGACCGAAACATGTTTTTCCCCCTCAGGTTTATTATTTGAAAATGTACAGAGAGATTTTAACGGTAGGACTTCTGGTAGCGAGCACGAGCTCCAGGTCCACCGAACTTCTTGGACTCGCAGCGACGTGGATCAGCGACCAGCAGGGTCCTGTCGTACTGAATCAGGATGTCCTTTATCTCCTTCTTTGAGGCCTCATCAACATCTGAAGAGAGAAAGACAAACGAGACTTTAAGTGAAACTAAATAAAACAAGTGCATCTACCAATCAAATTAACATTAGCATTAAAATGACTGTACATTACAACAAGCGTGACGATGTACTTACATTTCTGATAATAGGCAACCAGGGCTTTAGAAATGGCCTGACGGATAGCTGTCAGAAGAACATGTTTACAGTCAGTACAATAATGCTTGGCAGAAATGTTCTTACAGCCCACACAGAACTGAAAGAGCAAAATTCTTCAGTATCTGAAGACTGGATGAAGACATCAGGGTGGTGAGCATGACATGCCACTATGAAACTTTAACAATAGGACAATTTAAAGTCAACGCAGTACGGCCCAGTGTTACTCACCATAGACCTGAGCGACGTGTCCACCACCCTTTACACGAACTCTGATGTCAACCCCAGCAAAGCGCTCCTTACCCAAAAGCAGGAGAGGCTCCAGCAGCTAAAACAAAGGAAATTTAATGCCACAAGACTCCATTCTGATGGACAAAACATGACTACAAACTGAAATTGTATTTACACCATTAATCCTCTGATCTAGACATTTAAATAAGTTACTTTCATTTTACCAAAAACCTAACAGGATGTTTTAATCATAAGACACGTGACAGTTTTAATAGTTTGTACAGCAGGAAGATCAGTCATCTTACCTTGTACTGCAGAGTGGCCGGCTCGATCATCTCAAGGGGTCTGCCATTGACCTTAATAAGCCCATTTCCCCTCTTGCAGTGGGCAACAGCAGTGGCAGTTTTCTGTTACAGAAGCAGCACACATTGACCAACTCAAGTTCACATCAAAACGACTGAGAATTAGTTGTCACCGGCTTATCTTTAGGATCGCTATACACTAAGGTGACAAAAGAACAGTATCATCCACATTTTAATAATGAAACCCATAAAGAGAAAGAACAACCAAAGCTTAAACATTTGTTTCCCATTTATCTATTCCGTTCTTTTAAAAATTGTAGACAAACGTCCCACGTGTCGGCACATAGCCATTCACAATTACATACAAAAATATGCACAAACTTAACATCAAAAGCCCAGATTTAAATAAACTAATTTTACACGATTTCTAAACACTATTATAACCACTGTTATATTGTCATAAGAATTATGTAATGCAATGATTCACAATTAAGAGAATCTTAAGCGATGATGTTAGCTTAGCCATCTAGCTCCAGCTCAGCGCGAGCACATGATAAATACTCAAGTCTTAAATACTCACTTTACGTCCAAAAACTTGGACAGACTGCAGCGGACCTTTAGCTGGCATGATTCTACAACACAAAAACGCAACTACTGAATAAAAGTACACATTAATAAAGATATAAATAATTGTCTTTAGGAGAGCTGGTTGACAGACGAACCTTTCTCAGCTCGAGCGCCTTTCGAAGAGGCCTCACAAGGGTTTCCCAGGCGCCAATGCAGGGGCACTGTCGTAAACGCTTACCGCCACTCGAGAAGTTTTACGACAATTATTGTTGGTAAGGACGTTTTTAACCTGACTACTAGATGGCGCGGTAGAGCCTTAGAAGAATTTTTTTAGGCATATTTATATTCACGGTAACATAAATACCCCTGCATATTAAAGCTGCAATCATAACTTTGTTTAGAAATAAAACAAAAATCAGTTAATGAGCAAGTATATAACAAACAAGTCCTCAAAATGGTCACCTTACCTTTTCCATATTTGCAATGGTAAGTTTTTAATAATGTTTTATAATTTTACCTGTCCGGTCGGATTTGGCGGGAAATGTCAGGTTGGCTTCGTTTGACTTTAACATACGTAAAAAAAGGACGTAAATAACCTGCAATTTTAAAGTTCAAACAGAGATACCCATAGACAAGCAGCAATTACTGATTGCACATTTACTGTAATAAAATTATATAATATCAACATGATATGATAAATTATGACATGATAAACATAGTAATATATTAAAGTGATATTAAAGTAGTAAAATATATTTAATTCATGGTTAGGACTGAGTACTTGAAGCTTAAATGAAATAAAGTCCTTTGTTTGCTACTTCTGGCCATCGAGTAGCAATTGAGAAAAAATATTATTGGCTGCAGGTTATAATTTTAGTTTTTGTTGATCTGAAAACTACTTTCAGCAGCCGTTAGGCTATTTAAGTATAAAAGAAAATTTTTATTCTAAGAAACCTTCTAAGTAAGCTTGTACCAGACTAAACTGTTTTGCAGGTCTTAGCTAGTGTCTCAGCCATGCTGGTCTGTTTGCTGTCTATTAAGAAGGTTTTGCTCACTTTCTAACTTAAACTATGGCTAACAGCAGCTGTCTCAAACATTTTCCTTTAAAAGTGTGGAGAAAACATTCTTTAAATCTGGGCACAGTTTCAAAATGTTTGTGCTGCTTAATTATGTGCAAAAATCACAAAACCTCGTACTAAGTTTTAAGTTTACATGCATTTCTAAAGGCCATTTTGGTTTCAAAAATGTTCCATAAGAAACTTTTTGCTTTAGAAACTTGTCAGTCTATTGTTCTTTTGAGATAAAGGTTTTTTTTTGTTTTGTTTTTGGGTGTTCACTACTGTTTTGAAAGAACAAAGCAAATTGGATCTAACCAGCATATAAAGACAACAAGAGGATATAAGAGTCTTTAGTTTGAGAAACAGATGCCCAAATGTTTCTTGAACAAGAAAACACCAGTAACATCTGTAACATTGAAATGATGCAGGTCAGTTTTATAGAGAATTAAAAGAAACATTTGAGAAGTTGAGCTGTTGTGGAAACAGTTTGATGATAAAGTCTGTGAGACAAGCCAGTCAAAACTATGGCTGGTTCTGAAGAAACCATGAAACTTCACTTTAAAGTAAAAATGATTATGCAGTCACCATAATGCCTTTTACACTAAGTTTAAGTTTAAATGTAATTAAAATTAAGGAAAATCTATCTATCTATCTATCTATCTATCTATCTATCTATCTATCTATCTATCTATCTATCTATCTATCTATCTATCTATCTATCTATCTATCTATCTATCTATCTATCTATCTATCTTAGTCTTAGTGTTTCTGCATCCCTTCTCTCTTTATCGCTCTGTTTTTAATTTCCCATCGTCACACTGTATTTTCCTAATTTCACACCTTATTTATTTCTCCCGTCACTAATTACACAAACACTGAAGGTGCAGAGTCAGGATGCATTTTGTCATCCCATCTTTTTCCCTTCACCTCAACACCCTCTGTGAGCAAGAAGCTTTGAAGAGGCTTGTGTTATTTGCATTTCACGCCCTGCTGACTTGCCCATGGTACCTTTTGCCCTGTTTATGCTGAGGCATGTTGTGAAATGTGTGTAACAATAAGCAAAGGGTGTTAATTAGAGGAGTGTGTGTGTGTGTGTGTGTGTGTGTGAGGGGTAGCAGAACAGTAGCACAGTCAGGCAGATGTTGGGTCTATTGTGGGGGAAATGGAGCTCACTTGGGCGACACGCTGCTGTTTGTTTTGCGTTGAGATAATGAGCTCTTCTGCCAAAGCACTTTTATACCAGCTTGTCACTATTCAGAATACAAACACTCATCCAGTGCCTTCCCATCACTTCCTCTTTTGGCTATAACACACTCAACAGATGTGCAATCACAACTTTGGCACTTCAAGTGAGATCATGGTGAATCTAAGTTCATTTCAAAGCTCATGTGTAAAATCTTTCCTGCTCTGAGTATGAGATTTGCTCGTTTTTCACAGTGGACCTCAACATATACCATATAACCTTGATCTAGTTTATATCTAAAACATAAATGCCATTAAACAGATCTGGTTTGCTCATTATAGGGCTTGTTATCACCTCTTTTGATCACTGAAGTGTACCATTGTAAAGTCTGGTTTGATCGTTCCTGTTGATGGTAATTGCTTTAGTAGTTCCTCTCAATGATGAAGCTGGTATCCACCATTTGTATTCGAAACACTTTTGTTTACCTAGTTCACTTTCTAATATCTAAACCATTGATTTAATTTAGGCCAATCACACAGATTCACGTTTACATGTTAACAGAGGAATTATCATATTCACATATCCATGTGTTTGACCCCTCTTCACTTAAACTTATCAAACAAAACCTAAGGAAGTTTGGAATCAATCAGGGGAACCTGGAAAAAACATACTGGATAAACTTATATTCTTAAAACATAACTGGAAATTTTAGTTTATCCAGGAAGTTATTTGATGAATAATGAAATACACTTTTGAGATTTGTTCCAACATCATTTTCGCCATTATTTGTCCTTATTTCGATTTGCTTTTAAATCCACTGTTTTCAGAATATTTTCTTTTGGAACAATGTTGAACACTGTAAACAATGTTTGATTTATCTCAATTGGTTTGTTCTGCATGAAACATCATTTCACTGGCAGCTTCTTTGTTTTGGTGGAAAGTGTGAAGTTGAAAAAAGAGAGAATAACAATGCCAAAACTCATAGATTTGAATTTATTTAATGTAGGCCGAGAGTGAGATCAAGTTATTGAACCAGTGTGAGTTAGTCACGCTGACTGAAGCCAGCATTGACTCATTCTCTATGCATTTAGCCCAGACTTGAACTAAAAGGGAATTAGTCCCACTGAACATGTCCTGCTGGACCTTAGTCTTCAAAAACAGCACACTGTTTCTCACACTTTCCTCAAAGTTTCTTTCTTCTCTTTACTTTCCATGTTTTGCTCTGTTCTCACTTATTAGAGGAGTTTGCCAAGGCAAGCATCACCTTTTAAGTAGCATACACTTTTAAGTGTTGCCCATAGACCTTGTTTCCAACTCAGTGTGATGCAACAGTCTTCCAACACTAAGCAAACAGTCTGCTTGACACCAAAAGTCACAGCACCAACTAGAAGATGTTTGATGTTTAATGTACAGTTATGTGGAACATAATTTTGGACCAATGAGATCAAAGTCAAAGTGGGGTTTATTGTCATTTCAGCTATATACAATATACATACATAGTGAAACGAAACAAAGTTTCTCCAGGACCAAGGTGTTACATAGGACGACACAAAACAACACAGAACTAGAATGGACATAATTTATATACATTAAGTGCACACATGCAAACAGACAGCACAAGACAGTACAGTGACTACTGGGACAGACAATGACATAGTAGAGCAGCGCCGAAATGGAAACCAATCCAATGTCAAAATGTCTTTTAATGTTGGTTTATTTTGCGTCTGGTCAGGGTACTGTGTTAAATTGCAGTTTGTGCTACAGATATATCAAATTGCGTAGCTTGTTGAGAAGACATGCAGTATTTTTTCCAAGTGATTACATTTTTTCTGAGGTGTAAAATAAACCCTGTAAACTTATATTGAATTTTGTAGACTTATAATGAAAGGGGGCTCTCAGATTATGTCTAGTGACTGGAATATTGTTAGAGCATCTGGGATATTGGTGCTGTTAAATGGGTGAACATTACCTTGAGGGGTGTCCAAGCTTGGGCATGTGGGATGTTGCAGGCCAGAAGGTGGAAGCGAGCTCCTCTACAAAACCCACACCTGACACCTGATCTTCAGCCTAAGTTCACAGGGTGTATGATTCTATTCCCTTGGGACTCAAGAGTGAGGGCACTAAATACACACCTCTCAGTGAGGTCAACTTGATTTTACTTAAAGGTTTAATCATACAATGCCACACTCACCCAAAGAAAAAACACTTTGTATTTTACAAAGAGTCAGTAAGTGATCTTTGACCATTGTGGTCAGATCTGG
>JAZGTK010020854.1:0-10829 GCA_036877625.1 Ambastaia sidthimunki
AACTCAAGTTGATTTATTGTAACTCATCTCAGTTAAACTCAGCTCAACTCAAGTTGATTTATTGTAACTCATCTCAATTAAACTCAGCTCAACTCACCTCAATTCGATGCAACTCATTTTATCTTGTGATTTCAACTCATTACATCTCATCCCATCTTCATGACTGTAATTGCATTCGCACCCTGTGGTCTGTCTTAAAACCTGGACTATCAGCATGGTAATTGTGTGAGAGATAAAAACAAATTACAGCTCATTTTTGAAAATGAATCTCACAACCAGCTGGCTGGTGGCCACTCTGGCAATGATTTCACATGCTGCTCAATCAAATGGCCAAATGCCTTCACACCCTCCACACACACGCCTGTGCCAGCTAAGCCTTCTTGATATTTGGGATGAAACTCGCTCCCACATATGAAATATGAAAAACATCATACAGTGATGGAGTGGAGAGCCATATGCCCACAGATGCTGGGGCGTATATCCACCTCCATTGGAAGCGTTAATAAGACTCTGAGACCTAATAATGATTTTGAAAATTAACTGTTTATTAGTGACAAGAAAAACTCAAAAGAAACAAATCTAGGATTAAAGCTGCAATCTGTAAAAATAAGCAAAAACAGTTATTAAGCAAATACATAACAGATTAAAACTGTCAAAACCGTCTCTCTAACTTACCCCGATTTGGACGGTAATTTTAAAATAATGATTTATAATTTATGACTTTGGTAATTGCAGCTTTAACTTAAAATTGGATGGGTTAGTCAATTAAACAGTTCAGTCACAGTTTACCAATATATAAAAATTGCCATCATTTCTCATTAACTCAAAACCTGTGTGATTTTTTTGTAAGAACAGAAAAGGAGTTATTTTAACAAAATATTCATGCGACTCTTTTCCATAAAATGAACGTGAATAGTGACCAGAGCTGTCATGCATGAATTTTCAATTCAAGATTTTCAGAGTATAATAACTTTCTCTTTCTTTCTCTTTTATTCCTCACACAAAGCTATTGTGTGGCTTCAGATATATCTTACAGACCTTAAATGACATTGATAATCATAACAGGACATTTAAATGCAAATCCTTTTAAGTTTAATACACAAATCTTAATGTGCAAACTTACATAAAGTAAATAACAAAAACGAGTTCCTTTTGGTCACCTTCTTATCTGGTTGAACCTCCTCTTGTACCTCCATTAGATGAGGACAGCTATACAGTATCTGCAAATTACAAATCTTTGATATAGTAAAATTCTGCTAAAATTCTCATTCTGCTCTGCATCTCCTCATTTATTTACCTCCCATTCATCTGCTGTTCATGTTATTGACTCATGTTACTCTACTCCTGCTGAGTCTGTGGCCTCTCTCTCAATCTCCATCTTTTGTGTGTGTCCCTGTGTGAAATGTCAGGGTTTTGTCCAGGGTGTTGCATGAGTCCTGCTTCGGGGATAAATGACTTTTTTCCACTCTGCTGCAACAACATTCACCTGTTCTGCTCTCAGCCAGATATTTGACCCACCTCAGGAGTCTGTGGCCCCACCCCTGGGCGTGCTGGAACAGAGGGCGCTGCGTGTTATTGGCCCGCTTGCAAGTCATGTTTTTTGACAGACCTCTAGATAAGGAGCTGGTAAGTGAAAGTGATCAATCTGTCCAAAGAAAATGTTAAAATTTGTCATGTTTTGTCTTTGAAGACTCCAAGGTCTAATATAAAAAGAACTTAAAAAAGTGATTTGATTTTCAACAAATGGTCAAAGAAATAAGCTTAAAATTCATTGACTGTCTCCTGACTGAATTAAATATTATGATGCATTGCATATTCAAATCAGATTTAAATTTGAGTTGTATAATATTTAGTTTATTTTTAGTTTATTCTTAAATCTAAACTATATTTTAGATAAATACATTTTTAGTTTATTATTAAAATCTAGATACTGATTTATTTTTGGCACTTAAAACTTGTTAATGATGTTGATTATTGTAATTTTTTTACTATAACAAGGCACTGTATAACAATTTAACAAATTATGTCAAAAGTATGACATAAAACATGTAATAGTTAACACAATTGTAAAACAAAACCAAATACACAGTATCATATTGTATTTGTAAGTGCCATAAGCTATCAATAAAACGGACACATACACAAACAATACAATCTTTTAATTAGTCATTTGCACAATTTTCAATATGATAGCACTTGCCAGGCATCTAATCTGTTCTTATGCTCAGTCATGGTGTTCCTGTTTTAATTAGTGGTGCTGATGGCAGCTGCACTGGGTACCAGGAGAACCAAAAGTGAACCAGGGTGAAAGAGGGTTAACTGATTGGAAAAGCAATCACAGCCCACCGTAGCTGGCTGATTAGATGATTATCTGCAGAGGTTGGAAGCTCCAGGAGCAATCATCTGTGGCTGAGGGGGAGATGGGAGCAGGTGTGAGGAAGCCGCTTTCATGGGGAGTTGTGAACATGGAAGCCGACAAGCACTGAAATATCAAACATCCACTACATCGCTACGCAGGGAACTACGTCCAACTGGAGTGATGTGGAGAGTTGTTGGATTAGGATACAAATGGGAGGAAAACATGCAGACACACACACATATGGATAGAAACCATCCAGACAGCAACAATAAGCAAAGAAACAGCACACATGAAGATACAACTACATCATAAAGCTACTAAAATAACAATTTTTACACCTTTTATTAAATGTGGTGCTTTTCCAGTAACAAGCTGTTTGTGTGAGAAATCACTAATAAAAGATCATTTGGTCACACAGCTTAAGGGTACGGTCACACTTCCATTCAAACACTGAAGAGCAGAAATGCATTTATACAATTTTAACTTTTGCTACATAAATTGGCACCAGGTGTGGTGAACGCTGATCAGCAAATTGTTGAAACTAGTTAAATTGTTAAAACTAGAAACTAGTTCTTCTACACTAAACCATTTTTAAATAAATCTCGCTTTGTGCACATTGTGATGGTTGAGCAAAAAGTGTCTCCTCCAAACTGTTGCTACAAAGTTGGAAGCAACCAAGAAAAGTTCTTATTTACCTGTGGCTGTGTGGCTGCTTTTTGTCAGTAGCAACTTTTTACATTTATTGGCAGACGCTTTTATTCAAAGCGACTTGTAGTGAATTCAAGGTATACATTTTTATCAGTACTTGTATTGCCTGGGATCGAACCCACAACCTTTGCGCTGCCAACGCAATGCTCTACCAGTTGAGCTACAGGAATACTTTTTCAAATGGAGTGTTTTTCACTACTTAAAAAATAAGCAGTTTTTAGCTTTGCAAACTACGGTTTTAAAGCAGCTTCTCCAGTATCGGTACGAAAAGACCAACAGGCTGCCTGTCTCACTGCTAATGAATGAAAGGAAATGTGCGCAGCCATCAATCACTGCTAAATGGATTGGCTGGGGAAGTCATTGACGGACACCAGGGGATTTTTAAATGGCTGTCAATATCTCCACAACAGGAATAATAGACGTGCAGCATTTGGAACCTCATAAAAGAAACTGTTGTAGAGAAATGATTGGCAAAAAGGGAAAAAAAACATCCCTGCACATTAATGACAAACTGCTATGATTGACGGCGAGTTTTTGTGCTAGTAATAAATGGGCTAACTGCTAAACCCTGTGGGCCATTAAGGGTCATTCAGCCCCTTGTTAAAAACATCACTGAATAGCAATAGAGAAAAAATGATTACATTACATTCATAACTAAAAACTGTCATGGGACTAACAATGACAATTATGATTCAGACATACTCCTTGGCCATAAAACTTGTAATAATAAGTTATATAAGCTTTCTCTTTATTGCAAAGCATTCACAAGGCTTAGAAAAAGTTTATATACAGTATGGGTGTCTTGTGTCATTACATTCTACTACACTACACAAAAAATAGGGCACAATGTACTGACAGGAATATTCCCTATTGATTTTTACAACTGTTTTAACTATATTTTATACGCACTGCTTTGCGTTGTGCTTTAGGTTTCACAAAAAAGTCTCTAAAATAAACAGATAATGTCATGGCCGAAAATTACTACATTTTCATTTCCGAAGTGTAGGTTTTCATTTCTTACAATATTTACAGAACAAATGTCTAATAATTTGACTAGCGCTGTGTACAGTACACAAGCAACCACCTGCATGGTGGGCAAATACTGCAGGCTAATGAAATGCAATGTGCAGTCATTAGTAACTTAGATCATGCATGTTATGTTTATGTGATGATGATTGCTTAATCGTCCAGATGTGATTAATTCAGTCAAGCTTTTTAAACGCCCTCCTGCTGGCTTTTTAATTTGCTCTGACTTGGGCACTGAGACAGATAATCGGTATATGATCCAATCAGCTCGAGGATTTAGTTTCCATTTTAGGAGGGACCATGCTGGCATCTGCTCGCCAGATCTTTTGCTTCTACCATTGATTATATATGAACAGCAAAGCTCAATGCATCTCCAAGGCTACTGCTCCAACTCACTTTTGTTTCACTTTTAAAAATTACAAACTATTTTTACTTTCGTGGTCTGCCCAATCTGTAAATGGAATTGGATATTGAATGAGGAAAAAAATGTAGGGTGGGACTTTTTCCTGGAAATTGATTAAATTATGAGAAATGGGTGTTACGAACCAGATTGGACCCAGATGGTTGGAGATAATTGGTTGAACAAAAAAGAAATTATATTCTGATTGAGGATTAAAAAAGGGAAACATTCCCTTCACATTATTTTTTTTTATATTTACTTAATTTTGTGTACTGATTAATCTGTTAAAATGTTATTTATGTATAATTATGTATTTTTATCGCCTTTACAAAAAGAGATGTTTCCCGAAGAATGCTACAGTCCTCAATCTTTAATATTTTTCCAGTTGCACCTATAAAATACTATATGAAGACCAGTTGTTGAAAAATTGTTTAGTTCATGCAAGTTTTAAAAGTGAAAGCAAAGATGGCAGAAATTTATATTACCTCCCATACACAGTCTGTAACTGATCACTGCACGGATATTTATGAGCTAACATCTGAACTGACCTGTACAGCCTGCTAGATCCTCCAAAGAAATCTCGTCTGACGATAAGAACAGCTTTTGATTAAACAGCTACTCAAAAAGACGGGGGTAAACATCATTGAAAAGGTTTTAACTTTGGGGGTTAAAAACCCCAAAATGGAATAAAATTTTTTTCATTTCTCATAAGTGTTTTGAAAAGGGTTTATGGGTGAATCTTCTCAGGTGAATCAGAGGAAAACATTCAGAGATTGAATCTGGTCCCAGCAAGCTAACTCATAAAGCCTATAAGATATGTCTGAGTGCTGAGATAAAAGTTTTTAACTGAAATCTTTATAATGTCTGAGTTTTGGGCATGTTGAGTTTTGTTTATGACACTTCTGTGCCTTTAAAAAAGAATGCCCTAATGTCTGTTTCAGACGAATCTTTGATTTAGATGGGTCAGTACGTCCTGCTATTGGGGCATGTTGTCACAAATGTCAAAATGTGTTATAAGAACTGTAAACATAAGATAAACAAGATATATTACATTAAACCTGTTTACCAATCTACAAGGCCACTTGCCTTTCAAGCAAATTATGATTTACTGCTACAACGAAAGACAAAAGGTTATGCAACTCACCCACAAACATTAAGACAATAACAAAGTGCGTGTCATTTCTAAAAATGCTCAATAGTAATCACATTATTATCCCTCACGTCTGCTCTGATAAGCCTCTACTGAACCTTTAACTTCAGGCTGAGAGCAGGAGAACTCTTCACATTTCCCCTGTGAACCAAATGAAGATGGTTTGAGAAGATGATGAGAACGCTCCATGAGATATTTCTCCCTGTGCGTGAGCTGAACTAAAAGCCCTCCAGAACATCACAGAGCAGTCACGAAGCACTCTACAAAAGACCAGATTCTTTTGCTTTGATCGTAGAAATCCCACTAAAACTAATGCACACCAGCAGTAACTGCAAAGCAAGCAAATTGATTTCTTTGATATCTTCTGCATGAGTGGAGTGGCTCATTTATGAATGTTGGGCTGATGATTTTAGAAAGGCAAATGTGAATCGATTTGTCATGAATTTGAAAGCACCCTTAGGAGATGCACTTCATAGTACGTCTCAAAACATCAATGTCTTAAAACATCAGGTGTAATTTTTCCATTAATAGCCCCTTAATCTCCAGCCCACAGGAATTTGTTTTTCGTAGGAGACTAAACAGAGTGTTTCGATCATCATGTACTGTATCAAACTTTGAGTCAGAAATTTTTTATCTGAAATTTCTGAATGACAGACACTTCTATCTAAAGTGGCTTCAATCAGTATGTGTATTCCCTGGGAACTGGATTCAAGACCTTATGCTAGGGCCATGCTCTACCTGTTGAGCTGTAGGACTGAAGCAGTAAATGACAAAAAATATTGGTCTATTAAAATATTGATGAACGCATCACTAAAATAATTTGGTACTTGGAAGTATTTGATGAGAAATGTTGATTTTTTTTTCTGCAAACTTTAGTATCTTTTGCAATTCTGAGCACAGTTTGGGACATGCCTTTGATTACACTGGTAAGATATATACAGGATTACTGAGAGAACATCTTAAAAACATCTCCATTTTCTTTCCATTTAATCTCTTTGTAATCTAGAAGAAACAACCGAGATGTTAAAAAGATCTCATTTATGATTTTTCTCTAAACTCCTGACACGCAGTTATAGTTAATTTGATATCTTCATAACAATAACAAGCTAGAGGAAATATCATATCCCAGTAACTGCCCACCACTATCCAAACAGCACATTTGGCCGGACGCAGCACCTGTGATGGTGTGAAACTGAGTAAATGGAGAGATTTAAACGGCTGGGGACAAGAGATGTACTTATCCTTTCAGCCAAGACTATCAATCCCAATGGGGGTAAGCAGAGAAGCAGGCGCTTCTGGCACCACCGAAAACAGCTTTTGCCAAGTTTGAAACACACACACACACTCACACACACACACAAAGAAGCCATTAAAGTACACAGGCAAGATGTGCATTCAGTCCAAAACAGGTTGCCACTCTGATGGTCATTTAGTATGAACATCTGGCATTGATCTCCAGCCATACAAAACCTGCAGCAGGTTTAACTGTCCCCAGCAATAAGCTGTGGAAATTGTGCATGTTCAATAGCATGACCCTTATAAAGACCATCCCATAATGATTCACCATGGCTCTTATCGGTCCATCTCATCACATTAACATGATTATATGTGCTCTGTGACCTCTAAAAAGAGTGAAAGGAATTTCTCATCTGAATTTTATATGTTGTAATTAAGTCCGAAAGACACTTGCTGTGATGTAGCGGAAGTGGGTCGATCTTGAAATATCGATCTTTACGATACTGATGTATGGAGAACAGTTGTGTAGGTTTCATTTGAACGTCAATGAAATCATTAAAAGTTCAACGTACCTGCCTCATTCGTGACATAATGGTTGTGTTTCTCATACTAAACTCATTCTAGAAATTCTTAACTACAGTTAAAAAAAGATGCTTGATGGTCTATAATCCAAAGATTATAGATGTTATGTCTACAATCGATCACGGCAAAACTTCTTATTAATCCACAGTGTTTATCAGCTAGTAATTTTATCATTTATTTTGCACGAAAATGAATTCATTGTATGAGGACATTTTTTTTCTGTTTTGCTTAATTTTATAAACAGAAACTATTAAGACCACAAGCAGTCGTTTACCTAGCACAAACATCCAAAAAAGGCAACGCTTGCCAAAGTCACATCTAGAGTTATTTTATTCTACCAAGTGATAATCAAGCTAAATTTAAATATTATTACACTATATGGCTAAAAGCATGTAGACACCCTTTTCTAATTAGCAGGTTTGGCTATTTCATTGACATACATTACCAACAGAAGCATACAATTAAACGTTCAGCCATGAAATCTCCTTAGACAAAGCAGCATGGGGCCCTTTGTTCTTAATTCCTGCACACGGTCTATAAAGAAACCCGTAGGAAAGAAAAATCATAGATTTCTTAAATATCTATCTATTATTTCTCCTAGACAATAATGAGTTTAAACGGAAAGCAACTTGGAACTTTTGCTTAAGTTTCCTGCGTCTCTGACATTTTTTTCTGAGAAAAATACAGATTTAACAAATTCAAAAGAATAATTTCAGAAATGTCACAAATTGTGCCTGGCTTTGCCAAGTCTGCCATCAAAAGTCAAAATTATTAAAGATTTCAATATGAACCTAAACTTATCAAACTTACCAAAGGCTAGATTATTTTAGCCACAATTAATTACTGCATTAATTTAACAGCTCCATACCCTTGATTTTATATTAACAATTGTATCACTTTTTTCTGTTCTGCAATTTTAGGGGAAACATCCAAGACAAAATTGATACCTAAATGAGATCTCCAATGAAACTGCATCCTTTGAGAAATTATTCCTCTGAGAAAAGATTACTGAGTTTGGTGTGGATAAACTGACTGGTCTTCACAAAGCTCAGACTCAAACCTTCTAAACTTTGCACCCTGGGAAATCGTTTGGAATGGTGACCGTGATCCCCTATTGTTTTTTTCTTTAAATTGAAGTTGTTACAAGATTGATTTTTTTTTATAACAGAGTAAGTAGGATAATGCAATTTACGCACATTTTTACTGTTATATGGCTATAATTACTTTCTATTTAATAGAGGTCTCAGTATTGATATCAGCTGGTCCAAAATTTGATTGAATCTGGTAGCTGCACTTTTTTTTAGCATGTTCTTCCAGCTTTTTGGTCTTTTATTTAAAGCAAAGCGAGCAGCTATTTTGAAACGTGTTTGTGAATGCGTGACTCTCACACTTACATCCACAGATGTTTGACATTCTCTGATCTCTGGCAAAATGCCGCGGGTTTGTTTAGATTCTTTCTCGTGCAATAAAGGCAATCACTATGTAATTTGGAAATGAGAACTTTCAGCTGTGAATTGGTCAAATTTATGAGAAAATAGTCTTCAGCTTTCATGCAAAAAAAAAGCTGGGCTGTCGTCTTAGTGTTATACCACACAGATGGGAAGCTGAACGTGCTTATTTGCTTCTCCAACAAGCGAAAGGCTGCGTTAGCGCAATAATTAGCACACTTTTGAACACGATGCAAGAAATGTGGGAAAAACAAGAAATGCCAACATCCAAAATAGGTGTGACATTAAAAATGTCTCGGGCGGAGGTGAAAAGGAGCAAAAGGGGGGTTAATGGCGAAATGTCACAACCTCTCTATGGATCAGAAAACTACTTCACAAACTTACCATCTGCTTTGAACTTTGTTAGCCAAGGTATTTAAAGGCTTTGTTGTCAGAGCTGGAGGTTTTTCTTGCCCTTTCCTACCTGGATATAATACTGTTTTCTTTCTCCTCTCACTGTTGAGAAAAGCTACTTGTTATATAGATCTCTGCTATTGACTCACAGATGAAAAGATGGTGACTCTGAATGAGGACATCTGGATTGGACAAGGACTGTAAAATGGCATTTTGATTATTTTAGAGAGGACGTGTAATTTTTCTAAGGAAATGTTCGTTTCTTTTTGCAAAAGATATGCATCAACGGTTTGCAATATGTAAATTTGGCTTATTGAATTGCTTTTACATACTAATGCAATTTCTGTGCACCACATCTCCCCTTGCACTTTTTTTAATAATGTCTGTACATAAGTAATTTTTGTCCGTGCCTTGTCTATTTCTGTTAATTATCTTTGCATATCAAAAATATCTTTTGCTTTAACATTTTGTAAATGGTTATTTTTAATTTGTTGTATTTCTTTGCATTGGAAGCTTTGTCACCAATCCAAATTGTGTGTGTGTGAGAGAGAGAGAATGCACTTTGGAATGAAGGCACGTCCGGATTTTATTTCTGGTTAATTAGTAGGACCACAAGTGCAGATACTTCTAACTATATACATACACATACGTGCCAACACACAAACAAGAACTATTATGTCTTAACACTTATTATAGATTGACATTATAGTTTAGAACACAGACATTATCTGATTACTCTTATGGCATGTGAGTGTAATGACATTTTATGTAAACCCTAATGAACGTCATTAAGTAATTGTCCTCGTCAAGGGACTGCTTGCTATTTAAAGAGCAGATGTGCTTTGAAAGCTCACGTACCCTGAAAGACGATTTAATTAATCCATCAATACTGTCAATATATTTCATTTGTTGCCCAATAAAAATGAAGGTGCTTTTATAGTTGTTTACCGATTTTATTATACAGCTGCTCGTAAAATGGGGACAGAGCCATTAAGAAAGGTTTTGATCTGAAACCCCCCACATTATCTTCCAAGTTGCAAGTAAAAGTTTTAAAGAGACAGCTGACTAGGTGTCTTGCCACAAATCAACACAGAATGAGAGGGAGTAGCCTCCACTCACCTCCTCATTTTCTTGCACCAGGTGTGCCATGGAAGTATGGATATGAATTATGAATCCCTCTTGTGCTGGATGCCAACTTCATTTACTGGTGCTGTTGTTTCATCTTGAGAGGGTGTGATTCAAGGGGCCCCTCAAGGTACGCTCCTGTTCTTCACCTTGGAGTGAACTGCAGACGCTAAGCATTCTGGGAAATGTTTTTCTGTGTTGAGCATAGTCGTGTCCATGTTTTTTTGGCTGCAGTTACACACAAGATGTATTCAAAACATATCAGTGTAGAATAATATACTGTATATAAAAATTTCTGTTTTCAAGTGATAATGAGGTCTGAATTAACACACACCAAGTATCAAATGCTAATGAAAACCTTAATTTACCAAAATGTAATATTAATATTGCCCTGTTGTAGCA
>JAZGTK010020855.1:0-10829 GCA_036877625.1 Ambastaia sidthimunki
ACCCTGTGTTTGATTGATTGATTCACAGGTCAGACACTGAGTGATGCTGTTTGTATGTGTAAATGTTCAGCTGGCAGGTGCAGCAGGACCATCAGCTCACACAGTAGGAGAGAGAGAGAGAGAGTGAGAGAGAGACTACAGGAGCTGCTCAGAGATCTGAACATGCAGACACAACCAGACCACATGAGGTACACACACACGTGGTCTAGTTGTGTACTGTATTGTTCAGTGTTCCTGTAGCTCAACTGGTAGAGCATTGCGTTAGCAGCGTAAAGGTTGTGGGTTCGATCCCAGGCACCACAAGTACTGGTACAAATGTGTACCTTGAATTCACTAAGTCGCTTTCAATAAAAGCGTCTGCCAAATGAATAAATGTAAATGTTCAAATTGCTTACACACTGATGGACACACACACACACACATAAATGACACTAACTGTTGGGTACAGACATTGACTTACTGTATTTAATGACTGTACTGATGAGTATTGTGGATTTTATCATCTGCTTTGACAGTCTTTGTCTCCTTAAATCCAAAAGACTTTTAAACAATAATCTGATGCGGCTGTCAATCTGATGTTTATCACACCTCAAATAGTGCATGTAACTCACTGTGATGGTGTTTGTGTCAAAGGAGATGTTCTTCTGAAAATCTCATGAAAACTCACCTATAAGAAAGGTTTGCTGTTCTGGTGTTTTTTTTTATTCTGTTGCATTAATGGAAAAGTTTGTGGTGAGAAGATCCTTTAGGAGTTAATGTTTTTCCCCACTGAACTGTGATGTTTATAGATCTCCATACTGTCAGAAACAACAGAAGATCTGGCTAATACACCGACGTTCATCTATGTTCCTTTGGAATCATGCGCTGCAATTGTGTGGAAACTGAACAGGGCTGCAGATGCTTGAAAGCACCTCACAGATCTGATGGAAACCTGTTATTGCAGGACACTTTTGTCCAACGGTCAGGAGATTTCTGATGTCTGATGCACTTACAGCAGTGGTGGAATATGTGAGTGATTTCTGAAATAATTTAGATTTATCATTGTTCTCTGTGAAGTTTTGACCCAGAACACTGTGAGGTTGAGTTCTCACAGTGAGAGAGACAGACTGAGCGAGAGACAGACAGATTGAGAGTAAGACAGACAGACAGACAGCATTGCAGTTGGAACATTAGATTTACACACAGTTAAAATTGTACAGAATGTGTGTCCACTGTTTTTGACTCTAGAGTATTAGTTGTGTTTCTGTATCTGTTGCATATACAGCTGGACACTAAAGAAAGTTTCCCACAGTAAATACACTTGCACAGTTCTGTGATCCACAACAGGCCGAGCACAGGACGAAGTTCACATTCAGAGCACTCACATCCTGTGTGTAAAAACTGCCTAAAACCGAAACTTAACTATTATTTGACACAAATCAAAAATTTCAGTTGAGATATTTGATTTGTTTCATTAGTATGTTTTTATGGTTTATTTGTTCCATGCTGCTCTCAGCTGCTCTGTCTAAAGATCCGTTTATTATCTGAGTTTATTATAAAACATAAAACAAAAATAGATTTTCTCTTGAGAATTCTTCAGTGCAGAGGGTGACACTGTATCATGGTGAACATCAGACCTGTTGGAATCTAAAGCTTAAGTGTTCTCACTCACTGGGTTATAAATCCAGTTTGGTTTCTCTCTGAGCTTACTGTAATTATACTGAGACTTACAATCGGCCTTGTGCTTCTTCTCTGACATTTGTCTGTGGGCAGAGTGACAATGCTTACCTCACTTCTGCTGTACCCCTGACCCTCAGCGGCCTGGAGAAAGATCTGCCTATTGGGAAACAGACGGAGATTAGTCAAGACTTAGATATTTGGCTTTAACTGATCTTTGGACAGAGTGGGAGCAGCAATCAGAATATTGTCTAAAGTCCAAAAATAAATACCAGGTGCAGAAAAACCTCTGGACTTTATAGCTTCTGAAAAAGATCTTGTTGTGACAATTGCAAACAGTTTCCTTTTACTCTTAGATCCTAAATGCAGATGCGTTTCTAGCTTAGTATTATCGTTTCAACTGATTAGATTGAACTGCTTAAATTTATAAAATGCATATTTGTTGTTATTTTCTCATCCTCAAGTTGTATCAAACACATATAACTTTTTGTTTTTGTGGAAGCAGACGATCAGCAGAACGTTGAGGTTTTGTCTTGTTTTTCAGGCATTCTCTTGTCTGTCCACTGCTAAAGGTTTCACTCCTGAACCTTCTCAACTCAACAGTCTCCTCCATATTGACTCCAGACTGCACACACTACTTCCTGTGAAGGGCTACCTGTTTGTCAGGAGCCTGCGACCTGAGCCCTGCCCCTCTCGGGTACTGATGTGTCCCGGGCTTCTGAGATCTGTTCTCCAACAGAGCTCCATTTATCTCCTCTCCTGTCTTATGATGGCTCACGTGTTAACAGTAACTGAGTTTGACATTCTCTTCTGAGACTGCACAGAACCTGTATTGTCAATTTTAAGATGACACATGTAATGTTTTAAAGGATAACATTGAGCCACAATGCTATAGAAAAGAAGGTTATTCCTGCTTTGCTGATTGTTTTATTTCTTTAGTTTGTTTGAAAACACATTATTTTGCCATTTGCCTACAATAAAAGATTAAATTCTACAATTAAATTATGTATGTTGTTTTAATTGATTGACAGGCTTTTTACTGTAGGTACAGAATGTCAGCGGTTCCTGCTGTTAGTCTTGTAATGTTGCTTAATGACATCATCCTCCAGGAGGCGGAGCATTTGTGGGTTAGATGAATTCTGTGATGTTAGTTGATTTATTAGTTGGTCTCACTTAAACTGTAGCCTGAGTTGGACCAGATCATATTAGAGGACAGTAGATGTTTTCAAGCCCAACCCACAATATCAGAATGAACAACCAACATACACATAAGACATTTAAAACAATATCACGTCAAAAGAGCATTCATACAATGTATACAGTAATTCATGAAATTGTAATCGTCAATGACCTTAAACTTAAAGGACAGTTTATAAATTTCAATGTTGTTGTATTGATAAATATTTTTAAAATTCAGGGACGTTTATGTAAGCAGTTATTTTGAGCTGGTTCCTTGTAATGTCACGTCAATCCTATGGTTAATTTATCCCCGATCAGAGTCCTGGAGTTTGAACCTGCGATCCTTTACTTACTAACAGAAATCTTAAACCACTACAGCAACCTGTGTGTCAGGAGAAGGCTGTGTTTTAACCCTGAGTCACATACAAATAATGTTATTGCATTTGGCTTTTGTCAAAACAAACATTAATGGTTTTGACAGACAAGCTGTTTTAATAAATGTGACAGAAGGTTTTGATTGTAGTCTCACACACACCTGAGCTTGTTGATTCTTCACAGCTGCTTCATCTGTCTGATGATGAGTGAAGTGAGAACTTGACCAGATTTTCTATCAAAAACATCATTCAGGATATTTGGCTCCTGCTGTCAGACTTCCACCCCACAGTTCCATAAGTTTGGGAACGCCACAAAGAGAATGCTTGAAATATGATTTATATGATTTATAAATATGATGATTTTTTTCCTGCTTTATATTATGCACTAGCTCATAGTTCTGGCCTCTGTTCTTTAAAGTTGCATAATTTTAAGATGGTCTGTTTGTGATTTTGGCAATGCCATTATCAGAATCAGACTTGTGAATCAGATTTTGAACTTAACACAGCACATCTGAGCTAGGATGCAAGGAACAAAAAATGTTCTGTTTTAAAATGAAATCAGGATGTCTTTTCTTTCGTGTGAACTTAGGGTTAGGGTTACAAATTTAGACCATCTTAGCAACTACATTCCACACTGATCTTAAAATTGAGCCATGCGTTCACATAAAATATTTATGCTTTTTTTATATTTAGCTGAGAAATTAAAGTCTTTCTAAAGCAGCCATTGATCAAATGAATTAAAAGTAGCCATGAATAACTTTACCATGAGCACAATTTTAAGCCCTTTTGATTCTATATTGGCTGGACATTTGACAAATCAGTTCAGGCCTAATCAAAACAGAAGTTTTCCACTCTGTTTTTATTGTTCATGTGAATTACAAAAAGGGGAGCATAAAATGGCATTATTGAGTGTAAAAATGAAGCTTCCTTAATAAATATCCAAAACCCTCATCAGTGTGCAAACAGTTTATACAAACACTTTTCAAAGCAAGTTACATGTCCTTATAAATTATTTAAATAGCATACATGTACACAACATTATTTTAAAACAGATCAAGTAAATTTACTAATAACTTATTTTTAAAAAGACATCATTCATCCATTCAATAGGCAGATATTTTTACAAACAACTTTTCATTCATGTTGTATTGGGGCATCTCTTCCAAAAATATATGTTGTGCTATTTACAGAATGAATTGTTTAACTATAAACAGTAGCTGTGGAAACAAAACAGAATTATTAATGAAAAACAGGTCTTTTTTGTTGTTGATTTCAATTTACAACTGTGAGGTAATATTTGTGTTTACATCATGTATTTGATGTTCATATTCATCATTCCACAAGACTGAAGAAAACTCAAAGCTCCAGTTTTTTGTTTTTTTTTCAGTTATGTGACATCAAGTGATATGTATGAGAGTCCATCATCAGCAAGATCTCTCAGCCTTCTTTATTCCTGCTTGCTTTTGCAAACGCTTAAATCTGTTGACTGATATTTTATGCTCATCAGTACATCTTTGTGTCCATCTCACCTGGGACTTTGAGTGGAAAATCACAAAGGTCCATCTAGCCCTGAGAAACACTCCACTCTACAGAGATCATCAGAACACTGCTTTAACTGTCAGTATAAATGCTGGATAATTAGAGTAACTAATCGCCTGCATCAATGAATCCTGAAGGTCTTGTTGTCTAAGTGACAAACATCCACACAGAAAAACTTCACATGAAGTCAAACACCCTGTGCATCATTCCTCAATGTTCTCTTTGTTGAGAAGGAAACCCAACAGAACCGAGAAGTTCATGAGGGCTCCTTTTATGATCACAGTCCACAGCAGGTCTGAGGTTCCTTAAAAACAAGAACTTACTCCATTAACTTATCCAATTACCCTCCAAAAAATAAGATTCTAGTATGTTTAAGAGCCAAGGAGATAAATGAGATAAAGAAAAAATAGCGTTTATACATCTCCATGCTCCTGTGATCCCTAGAAGTTCAAAGGAGGGATTAGAAGTTTTTGAGCTCCATGTTTGGTTTCTTGATCCCATCACAGAGGAGTTTTTATACAGAAAAAAATGTAAAAATACATTTAAACAGACATAATTTGTCGATAACCAGCAGATCCTTCAGGATAATTTTTAAACATCTGCAAGAAAGAGTTAAACAAACACGCATTAGCATTTTGTTTTGGACAAACATAACTTCTTTAGAACAATATATGAACTTGTTTGTGTAAAACCATGCAAGAGTTTTACCTCTGCATTCATATTTGAGGTCTGAGAAGTAAACCATCTCCTGCGAGAAGACAAACAGGCCAAGTCGTCCTCCTGCGTATGTTTTGTCACAGATACTTCCTGAATCAGCCATGACTTTCTTACCTTCATACATAATAACTCTAAACCGCAAGCAAAAAGAGAACGGGGTGAGCAAAACTGGTTTGTTAATTTGTTTTTTGTTAGTACTGAACACCAAAGAGTTAATCAATCAAACTTACCTAATATGTCCAGTTTTGGGTCTATGGATCAGTTGCCATCTGTAGGCAGTGTAATCCTTCCAGCCAATGTTCTTCGAGTCGTGCCACAGGGTTCGCACCTGAAAGAGCCCAAACAGAAGATAAGCAGGTGTAGATTTTTTTTACACTGCCATTACAGTTTAAAAACAGTGCATACTTGTCCCTCAGTGTCTCCAGTGTGCCACAAAGCGTTTCTAAGGTGCTCGCCTGGTCCTGTGGTTG
Source organism: Ambastaia sidthimunki (assembly GCA_036877625.1). Lineage (NCBI taxonomy): Eukaryota > Metazoa > Chordata > Actinopteri > Cypriniformes > Botiidae > Ambastaia > Ambastaia sidthimunki. The sequence continues at coordinate 5,936 of JAZGTK010020855.1, forward strand.
AGTTCACTACTTTAATAGACAGTCCAGAATAACCCTGCGCTTTGGTGGGTGTATGAGACCAATAGGTTTGTGTGATCTGTTTCCACATCACCACATAAAAACGAGAACTGGACTGGTAGCCAAACACAAAGCCAGCGTAGTCATCATCTCGATCTGTGTTAATGAAGAACGTGCCACTGAAGTCCACAGCATTGAACTCATCATAACCTAAAGGACAACCAAAACATTAGCTTAGAAACTTTGTTTAAACCCTGCTGTTGTTAAATGTGTATTAAGCCCGTGTCTCTGAACACTTACCAACAGCAATTCCAGGATCACAGTTGACTGTCTGCAGAAGTTCTTTACCCTGATGACGGACAACCCAGTTGGGATCGATTTGCGAAGTTCCTGTAGGGTCTAGAGGAACCATCTGGAACCTGCGGAAGTCTGTTTCACTGATGGCGAAATTCTCTGGGCAAACGTCATAAATATCAGGGACATTATCTTGGTCAAAGTCATCCTTGCAAGCATCACCTCTGCTATCACCTGAGATGAAACAAAAAGAGACAAAAGTTTAGTGGGTGGAAGTTTAATCTAGCCAAAAGATAACAGAGTTAATTGAATGACATTAGTGCAAACGCATCTGTCTCACCATCAGAATCTAGCTGGTCTGGGTTGAAGACGAGTCGGCAGTTGTCTTTGTCATCAGGTACACCATCGTTGTCGTCATCATGATCACAAGCATCTCCTTTGCCATCTTTATCGTGGTCGGCTTGGTTGGCATTGGGGATGTAGGGACAGTTGTCAAGGTTGTTTTGATGACCATCCTCATCGATGTCCTGGTTGCTGTCACATTTGTCTCCAACATTGTCAGAGTCTGAGTCAATCTGTGACGCAACGTAAATCAGTGAAGCTGTTCCACTGGCCCTTCCTTTCTATATTCTCTCATGTGGCCTGAGACTACTAATGATTTTTTACATGCACTGTTTGTTTAATTACAAGACAATGTTGACAATGTTTTGTCAATAAATGGGGAAATCAAATGTGTGTCCGATCCCTTTCCATACAATGTTAATTGAATTTCAATGACTTTTTGATCCAAAATACATGAGTGTTTTAAGATCATCCAAAAAGGTTAAAGCTAAAATAACCAGCAGTCTGTGGATGCTCTATCATGCTATTTGGTCTCAAAAAGACAGATATTAAGTTGATTCTTGAAACCTGTTTTACCTGGTCAGGATTGTGCTCCAGTGGACAGTTGTCACAGTGGTCACCAACTCCATCCCAGTCAGTGTCTCTCTGGTCAGTGTTGTAGACATATGGGCAGTTGTCCTTCTCATTCAGAATGCCTAAATAATTCATTCAAATCAGGTCATTAGCCAATGCACGCTTACAATTGTCCAGGTGTCAGGGTTGTCTGCTGCCCATCTTACATTTCAAAAAATTCTAAATGTGTGTCTTACCATCACCATCGATGTCAACGGCACAAGCGTCTCCCTCACCATTGTTATCCGTGTCTGTCTGCTCTGGATTACTATCATACGGACAGTTATCGCAACGGTCACCAACTTGATCACGATCATGGTCATACTGTCTTGGGTTGAAAATGAACGGGCAGTTGTCCTGTTTCAAAGCAAAAAACAAGATTCAGCCAGTGATGTCAGTGACATCTGGAGTCGTTTTGCACCTTAAGGACAGAAATGTATAAATATGCTTGCTCTGTATAACAAGCACTAAACAAAATGAATGCTTGAAACTTTATATCATGGATGTGATGGTTTGGGACACAGCTGTGCTGGAATGCATTGTTTAAGCTGCAAGACGGTGACTATTTGTTTGGCCAGTCAAAATTTTTCCTAATGTACAATCTGAATTATAGAACCAAAAGATTCAGAACTGCTGGACTGAGGCCACTGCAGACCATTTATTTATTTGCTACTGGCAAAGTCTCTCTCCATTTTGTTCTCTTTTAGTCATGCTATTATTGATCTTCTCTAAACAATCTTACAGAAGGAGAATGTGTTTAGGACCTACCCCATCATCAGGGATCCCATCATTATCATCGTCAGAGTCACAAGCATCGCCAGTTCCATCCTGGTCGTAGTCTTCTTGCCCAGAGTTGGGGAGGTCAGGACAGTTGTCCTGAAATATGACGTTTTGATGAAGAATTTGTAACCCCAGTGACGTCTCTAAAGTTTAGCACCAAGAAAATAGTTGCCTACTTTTTTACAGTGGTAAGTGGCATTTTCCACACAGTGGAGGTCTGTGTTTGGCCAGCCATCCAGGTCTGTGTCCTCTCCACAGATGTAACCGTTCCCAGCGTAACCTGGTTTACATTCACAGCGAAACATGATGTCAGAGAAGATGCCCAGGTAGATGCAGTTGGCGTTCTTATTGCAGTCATGGCTTCCATCCTTGCATGGGTTTCTTGGTGTGCAGACCTGAGAAAAGATTTGATTTAGGTTTGCACTTTTTTAAACATGAAAATGTCCAAAGGTAGGGCTATTCCTACTTAATTCCTGTTGAGGTTTGAACACCAGGAGATTGGGCTAACCTGTTTATTGGCAATTGCTTGTTCCACTCCCCTGCCGAAGGGCTGTTGTCCAAAATAGCGTGTTGGGCAAGGCAGGCAGTTGTAGCCCGGTTTTGTGTTCTCACACTGATGGACTCCACTAAGCACAAAACAGGCATCTGGAACTTCTTTGCACTGCACATATGACAAATAATTAAGAACATTCAACAACAGCAACATCTCCATTAAGAGAGGTACGTCTGTCTTTACCTCATCAATGTCTTGGCAGTTGATTCCATCCCCAGTGTATCCAGCTGGACAATCTCCACATTTCCAGGAGCCATCAGGGAAGCTTGTGCATTTAGTGCTAGCAAAGCACGGGTTGGACAGACATCCATCTGTTGATTAGCAGCGTGAATGGTATTATTGTGATCTCATGACAAGAATTACATTTATGCATTTAACGGATGGTCTTATTTAAAACGTATGCATTTTAACAGTAGACATGTTCCCTTTACATGTTAACCAAAGACCTTGACCTAGAAAGTTACAGTTAATTATTTACCAATGGGACATGACTGGGACTTGCACAAACGACTTCCTTTGGAGTCTCCCAGACAGTCTTTTCCGCCGTATTTGGGAGGGGGATTGTTACAGAGACGATGTCTGCGCTGCAGTCCTCCACCACATGTGACAGAACAAGAGTCCCACAGAGACCAGGGTCCCCAACCTCCATTCACTGCCACAGAGACAGAGACAACAGAGCAATGGGTGTGTTGTCATTGGCCATTCTGGGTTATACAATGCAAGCAGTCGCCAACAGCAAGTCTGGTCCTCACTGCAGTTTGTCAAGAACCAAGATTTACACAAGAAGATACAGTCTGACTGACATCTAAATGAACCAACCACAGTTCATTTTTGCTTTTGGGGGCAGGTTAATCTGAAATGTAATTCAAATATTGACTTTACAAATCCTTTACAAAGGACTGTATAAAACGTGGGTGTATCATCTAAGTCAGAGGATCACCTGGGCAGGACGGCATCTGGCACGTCTTGGTCTGACGACCTTCTCCGTTACAGTCCATCCCACCCATCTGAGGCGTCGGGGAGTTGCACAGGCGGATGCGTGTGATGACTCCGTCTCCACATGTCACGGAACAGGACGACCAGGGAGACCAATGGCTCCAGCCTCCGTCCTGCTTAACTGCAGAAAAATTATCAGTTGAAGATACGCAAGACAACGGATAGTACAGTCACAGTAACATCTGTTCACTTGTTGACTCACAGCGTTTGTCACACTCCTGTGTGAAACAGTCTCTCGTCTGAACCGACGTGCCCTCGCAGATACTGTTGATTTGGTCGCAGGAACGTCCACGCTGTTGAATGCCTCTACCGCAGCTCACTGAGCAATGCGTCCACTCAGACCAGGGTGACCAGCTGTCTTCTGCATCATCATTAGCTAAAGGAGGAAAATAAGAGAGAAACCATGAAATATGTTCAGAGATGAGAGGAGTTTTGAGTGATTTGGCAATGATGCTTTCAGTTGTGAACTAAGACCTGATTGAGTAGTTTTACAAGCCAAATTAATCTTGTGATTAGGAGGACAGAAAGCAGTGAGGCAGAAACCTATTTTCAAAATGGATGAAGTTTTGCCATTATTTCAAACTTGATTGACTCACGTGTTCCACAGCGTGGGCAACATTCCCCGTCTGGAACAGTGGCATTGGCACAAGGCATCAGAGGACAAGAGGTTTCACGACACACTGCGGCAGAGTTCTAGGAAATATAATCATGAAAATAAGTTTAATATAGCTGAACAAAAGTACAGAAGGCCAAGTTGCAAAATGACAAATAAAGGCCTCTCTGTTGGCAGTGACCTGTGTTACAGACAGGAAAGCCAGCGGTGATGTCTACCCTGAGTCACATAGCAAGGGAATGTATCAATCTAAACTAAAGTGTTTAAGTGTAGTCAACATCAGGGTTAATCAGCAACCTACTGATTACAAGCCTGACTCACTAACCAGTAGAGCACAACTGCCCCCTGGTTAGATTAAGCATATGTGCTGGGAACTAGAGAGGCAAAGAAAGTAGCTTTGATGCTGCTGGACACACAGTCACACTTTATATTGAATCAATGCAGTGAAGCTGTAAGTTCTGACTGAAACACTCATCTGCGTGTCTGCAGCGCATTTGTACCTGACACGTGCATTGTGTGCAGCTGTCCATCATCCACTCATCTTTATCTTTGTAAACAATGCCGTTGTGGAGACAAACTCCTCCGTGGATTTTAATTTGGGTCTTGATTAAGTTGTTGTCTGCTGTCTGGAGAAATGCAGAGAAACGCTGTCAGTTTAAGATTTTAGAACAAAGCCCATAATTTCATCTCAGGTGAGACCGAGGATG
>JAZGTK010020856.1:0-10829 GCA_036877625.1 Ambastaia sidthimunki
TATAATAATTTAAAATATTTTTACAGTACTAACAATAACTGTTATTAATATTATGTTATTTTCCACAGTAAATTTCACATGGGTACTTTCCTTCCTTTCCATCTACAACAAATATAAGCAACAACCAATATACACCCTATCAGCAGTGCATTTCTATCTTATTAATATAAGCCTTACAGTACACATTTATATAAAAAATGCAGACAAAAGTCATCCCTCTCACACTAAGCCCCTGAGTTTATATGCACAAAAACACAGAGCGAAAAGAAACGTGCAAGACAGCGACAACCCCTCCTCACCCCCCCAGATCCTAAACACTATTTATTGCTCAGCTCTCATATTTTAAAATCAGCCTTTCCACTGCCCCACTGCGAAGATATTGAACTCATTCAAACACGTCATCTTTAGCAAAGCTTATTAAAAAGACGGACACAGCAGTGGTGGATCCTCATTTTTCAGCCCGTGCTGTAATTACCCAACGCAGACTAGCAAACAACAAGCGTCGAGAGAGAGAGAGTATGAGAGTGCGAACAGAGGCGAGCAGATAAAGGGCTTTAGAGGGCTGAAAAAAGAGAGAGAACTTCTCTGAATCTCTCAATGGACCATGTTCCAATAAATCCCCTCGCGTTTCAAAGGGGTGTGGGGTTTCACAAACACATTTTGAAAGGCGATCCTGTGAATCGAGCGAGCACTTTACCGTATAAGTGCCAGCTTCTTTAAGTTGAGAGAGCAAAAGAGGATGGGTGGGGGACGGGAGAGCAAGAGTGGGCTCTTTGTGCGCGTAATGCCTTGTGTCTGACCCGAAAACTGCACAGGCTGCGTGATCTTTTGTGGAAACGATATACATGCGAAACAGAAACATAAGGCAATCCAATCTAAAAAGGTCAGCCGCCACGGTCGGCTAGAAATAGGAGATGAAACGAAAACGTTTCCCCTCATCTGTTTCATAAAAAGGGAAAAAAGTGAACAAAAAGATAATAATAACTGCTTTGGGCCCGCAGAACACACTGAAAGCTCTTCGTCTGCAGGCTGGAATCGCTGAAGTGAGGTTGCTAAAAGCATCAAGTTCTCAGAAGAAAGGATGCATGAAGATTGAATTGTTTGCTGGCAAGCTAGGCTAATAGTGCTGTTGTTGTGAAGAGCTTGCGTGCTCTCATTAACCCTCCAGCTCGTTAGCGCAGGCGGTTGCGCGTGCTTGACGAGCCCCAGCATCTCAACCTGACGCATGTCGTGTCAACGAGGCTGTTCTTCGCCCTGAGACAAAGACACGTTGGCAAGACACTGGTCCACCCCGACCACAACCGACAAAACGTTATCCCCTCTAATGTCTTCCCCTCCAATTAAATCTGTAACTGTTAATTACTGTAATTAGCTAAGCAAGACCTTTCTCTCTCTCTCTCTCTCTCTCCCTCTCTCTCTCTCTCATTCTCTCCAGCATTTAACAATAAGCAGAGGTCTCTGTGTTTGAGTGCTGTTTGTGATAGAAAAGTGTGATGTTGTGATTATTTGTTAATGTGATATTTCCTCAGAAAGGTAAAAGCTAAAAGGCCCCAGCTCAGATGCTAAAACCTCATTAGCATGTGTGCAAAAAATAACTTTTCACCTGCATTTGTATGAAATTAATCAAGGTTTAGAAAACAATTAGATATGTATGTCGTATACATAAAGGAAAAAAACACTAGTTGTCAGGTTTGTACAGTTTCAAGTTATTTAAATCAAATTAATGATAGTAAGATCTAGTATTATATTTAACAGGAATGTGTTTAGTGTTAGTGAAAGGTGACTTAACATATTGATGGTGGTCTGAGGGGGTACATAAGACAAGAAAAGATGAGAAGCACTGCCTTAAACCCCCTTAAGACACATCTTTCTTGTTCTTTCACACCTGCTTTGTGTATTTGTGTAATATGTAAAGCCTTTTGAAGAGCGACGTTGCCAGAATAATTGTGTGCGCGAGCTCTGTTGGCCGTGCATGCTCTGTGATTGGAGCTCTGCAGGTTTCCTTGCCTCAGGATGCACAAGACAAGACAATGCTAATCTGTAATTTGGAGTGTAGCTCTTGTCAGAAAGAAAGAGGGAAAGAAGAGACCCTTCAGAGCTCTCTCTTTCTCTCTTTCACTCTCTCTCTTCGCTCTCTATGTTCACTCTCTCTCTCTCTCTCTCTCTCTCTCTCTCTCTCTCTTTTCGCTCTAGGCAGCAGAGTCTTTGCTATGGATGTACTGCAGCCAAATTTAAATGATGGACTGTCAAATCTGGCACAGAGGACACCATTGCAAAAAGTCATTTCTTTGGCACTGGAACACAGCCCAGCTGTACATTTTCAACGCTGCTTTTGTTGTTTATCAACACGCCCTCACACACACATGCACGTTTTTAAAAAAGACACGCGTACACACGCACACGTGGGCATCTAACATGCAGGAATGCTTTACATACTGCACTGAGAAATGAAGAGACCAGACAGAGAGGATTCTGGGATTAGCATGCCTGCACATTACAGCAATATTTATGTCTGCCCAAAGGTTTTTATTCCTGCTTTGCGTGCACACTAATACACCAGAACCTGCCGTTTGTGTGTCCTGTTTTTGTATGTGTGTGTGTGTGTGTGTGTGTGTGTGTGTGTGTGTGTGTGTGTGACCTGGTTTTACATACTTCTGTGTTGCCTAATTAGGCAGTACTGGAGAAGGACGGGCGGCTTGCATAGATTACTTGCCTGTGGGTATTTCATAAGTGCCTTTCAATGACACATTTGCATTATTTGCTGGGGGTGTACATTAAGAAGCACACTACCTTGGCCACAAATGAAGGCCAGCAGCTTAATAAGACAAGAACAAATAACCTAAGAAGATATTAACATGAATTATGACAACCCAAAACCGTCTGGAAATTGAGAGAGTCGAGTTGGAAATGTAGAATATTGAAATGTAACAGTGCTCAAAGCACATATACATATTTCATGGAATTCTGGCATGAAGATGTTTTGAAAATGAAGAGAGCAGCTTTTATGGAAATAAGGTTTAATCAGCAGTGGACAAAGTAGATCAAATACTGGTTCAAACTGGTTCAAATACTGATTCCTTAATTCATGTGATTCATCAGCCAAAGGTTTTTTTTTTTTGTCTTTTTGTAAATGTGCAAACAACACAATTCAATAATGCAGTTTATCACTATGTTTTTGATTAGGTTATATAGATTTCCATTAAATTATATAGATTATATAGATAGAAACTATGTAGAACGATCACATAGATTCCGACAGATTATTAAAAAGGTTTGAAACAGTAATGCCAATGCTACATCACTATAAAGATTCATATCTTTATTATTCATAGCCCCTCCACTACAGTATGTGAACCCAAATATGCTGCCCTCAGCATCCTGACCAGTGACTAATTATACAAACAGGCTAAACAAATGATTGAATAAAGCCCAGCCAAAGTCAGTGACCCCTTGAGATCCAGCACAGGAGCCCATGCTGAATAGGTCCCGTCAGGTCACTGTGTGTGAGCGAGTGTGTCGATCTATGTCACTATGGCCTCACGCTCCGGTTTGGCCAGCCTCCACACAGACACATTGGATTGCTGGTCGCTGACCACTGTGGTTCTTGGCCCAGAGCCCAATCCATGTCCAGGAGGGCACAAACACACACAGAGGAAGTGACAGAGGCTCTCTTGTTTAGCCGGTCTCGCTCTCTCTGTCTGTCTCGCGTTCTCCGTCCTCTCCCCCTGGACTATCACGCTGTGTGTCACTTCAGACAAATGTCAGCTCCTCAACGGGACAGTGATTAATTTTGGTGTGCTTGGCAAAATGTCTACAAGATGTTTGTTTGGGTTATCTTTTCCCACCCCTGTCCTCCCTCGCCTCCTCCTCTCCCTCACGCTGTCAGAAACCTCTCTCTCTTGGGCAGAGGAAACGCATCATCATCCAGGGACATGAGCTACCTGAACTGACAGGAAATCCTCTACTCTGACTGCTGCCACTTTTAGTCACGTCTCCGTCTCTCGCGCTTTGTCTTTCCTTCTTTTTTCCTCTCTTACTATTGTGCATTTAAAATTCAGATGTTTAGAACTCAGATGCCCTGCTGCAGCTCTGAGGTGTGTGTGTGTGTGTGTGTGTGTGTGTGTGTGTGTGTTGTAACGCATCACTGTCAACAGTTCTGATTAGCTTATCATTCCGTGCAAAGAGAAGAGATACCACGTATCATCAACAACATCATTCCTCCTAGACCAACATAGTTGCACTGCTCTCTCTCTTTCTCTCTCTCTCTCTCTCTCTCTCGTTTGCTGTCACTGTCCAGTGTTTCATGGCCTCTTTAAATTTAACCGATAATTTATTTGAATATTACTTATAATGTTAATGTAGCAATCAAAGAGTTTTTATTAATATTATTACTTCCTTCTATAGATATCCCCCTTTTAAGGGGGAGAGGATGGCCATTCTCTGTTTGGTGGATCGCGCTTGTGTATTGTGGGTAATGTAGTAGTTTCCTGGGAATTATGCTGAAGCATCCAGTACATTTAACCATCCTCAGAGCTCATGGAAGGCCTGTCTTGAAAAGTATATATTTGTGTTATTATGTTATATTTTATGTTCTCCATCAAGAAAATAAATAGGATTTTACCTAAAGAACCTGGAATTACACTCAAGGTGGACCAGACTTCATCCCAATCGTTGATTTTACATTCTCCACTCTTTACATTTAGAATGTGAACAGCATGTTTTATCTGTCTGTCACAGTTGACAGGCAGGTCAGGCTGTGTGAAGAGGTCTCCGTACAGAGATATCCAGGCAGCAGTGGGGAAATAAAGTCCCTCTAGTGTGTGACTGGGGCTCTGATTCGAGCTGGCTGAGTCGATTTGGTGGGAGGGCGCAGTGCACTGGCCTCCCCAGTGCAGTCTCAGGTATGGTAATTAGTCTGTCATTAACATTGGGAATAGCTAATGTGAATTAATGTGTTAATGGCATGTTAATTACCCTACATGTGAGAGCAAGAGAGCCCGGAGGCTCTTTCCCCAGTGTTCCCTTGCCATGTGGATGTAGGCCAAGACTCATATATGGACAACAGATACAGTACACATGCAGAGAGAGACACTTAGAGATGTTTTAATGTGGCTGCTTTTTGTTTTGTACTTGGCAGAACAAACAGTTTTAGAAGCGATCTGATCCACTTCAGCGGTTTGGCGGCTTTTTGATCTTCAAGTTTTCCCAAGCAGACAGGCGTGATTGAGTCAGATAATGAAAGAGAGGTGGATCGCATTGTCTCTGATGAGCATGTCTGCTGGTGTGTGTGTGTGTGTGTGTCCAGCGCATGTCGTAATTGCACAGCTGATTTCATGCCAAAGGTGTTTTGTACTCCTGTCTCAGCTCGGCCCACCTTAGAAGCCGCAGCTAATTTAGAATGATGCTGATCTACCACCAGCATGTGGATGCATACAGCTACACATACACACCTCAGAAGATTGAAGTGGTTGTTATAGTTAGATAATGATTCCCCTCTAAGAAACCTTAGAAGAATGTCATTATTACATTTAAAGGAAAACATGATTTGGTTGATTTATAAACCTTCCAAAAATTTAAGATAACTTTTGATGTTCTTCTTAAGTTTATTTTTATAAATATTTTAAATTATTTTATTTATATTTTTATTATACATTGGATTGTATTTTAATATATTTTATATTTATTTAATTTATTTATTATTTAATTAATTTAATTACATTTTTTTACTATATTAAGCCATTTTTAATGGATTCCCACAATGTAGGCAAAACCTGATACCACACACACACACACACACACGTTTCATGGTCATGTACGGGCGAACAGTGAGCTGCTATGAGAGAGAGAGAGATGACCTTTCTGGATATTGACAGAAAATAAATTCCCTTTCGATTAGTTAGCTTTCGAGACCTGTGCAGATGGATGCAATTAGACATGCAGAGGTGTCGATAGGCACTGGTCTCCTGCAGAGCATCTCATTGCACAGAAAGAGAACAAGAGAGAAGAGAAATAAGAGGTTAGAGGTCAGCTTGAGGTGTATTGAACAAAACTCACAGACCATGGAAGCATGAAAGAGAGGGTCCGAGAGGAAATCATTCACACGCGGAGGATATCTGAGTTACAACAAATTTCTTTCCTGTCTCCAGTGTTCCTTCAGCAAACCCTGATGCTGTTTTTGATATGAGCTAACACGGGAAACTGTTTCCACTGTCAGCCCATCACAGTCAAATTTCAAGCCTCCTGTTAAATGGACGAACAGAAAAGGTTTGTTTGTAAACACAAATGCGTGGCTTCACCAAGCCGCTGACCGTACTGAAGAATAAACGACTCTCACTGGTGCTCACGTGTGTTAAGAGCTTTAATGCCGCACATTAACACAGCAGGATGAGACTTTATGGCTCTCATGGCCACTCTTAAATGATGAGGGTAGGGGTCAGAGGTCGGTCGTAAGGGCATGCCCAGTGCCTGAGGGACAGATTGAGAAAGAAAGACAGAGATAGTGTAAATTTACTGTAATTGTTGTGATGGTACATCTCATGGTTTTCTGTTATCATGTTACCTTAAAAATATGACAAGTATTTTTTCACTGGCATTCACCACTGAAGGAAGTTTTTAAAGCATTTAAAAGCTGAGGTGTGCAAATAATCTATAAGACTTTTTAGGAGAAAGCAACCTAATGCCTTACTGTTACATTTCCATTTTAAGCTTGGATAGGAGAAAGTGTTTTTCTACCTTTATGTTTACATTTACATTTATGCGTTTGGCAGACATCCAAAGTGACTTTGCATTGCATACAAGTTTGAATTTGATTCGTTTGTGTGTTTTCTGGTAATTGAACCCATAACTTTTATGTTGCTAGCTTTTTGCTCTACCTGTTGGGCTAGAGGAATGTGTATTTGGTATATTTAATATATGATTACTGTGATTTTTGTATTTTCAGTATATTTATTTTAAAATTTGATCTGGTGTTCAGTCTTTATTTAAAGCCTTATGATAGTAACACACTACTCTTCATCGGCTCATTGTTTCGGGCTGATGAAATCAAGTGACAGCTTCCTGTGTAATTGGGACCGGTTCTTCCCCGCTCGTAGCATGTATTTTTAGGGAACTTGTGAAGTTGAAACTTGGCCTCCATTCTTCAAACGAGCTCCAATCCCCCTATTGTCCATTTACTGTGATACCCGCAACGTTGCATCAGACCCAGCTGTGCGAAACAGAGCTTTTTCTGTCACTTTGGCTCCGAGTATAAGAAGAAAAAAAAGTTGAAAGGCAGAAAACTAATGTTTTCTGGTAGTACCTGGGATTGTTGCGTCAGTTTAAGGCTAAAGTCGGTATGTGTTTACACCTGCCACGGAGCTTATTCTGAGTGTAAGGTATTAGGTAAATCCAGTACAGATATCTGTGACTAAAGCAGTGGAAATTCTCAGCTGCGTATTTGCGGCTTTGCTGCCGATGAGAGATTTAATCACAGCAAAGCCTATTTTACCAGTATCACGGCATGATGTTTACATTGCTCATCCTAAAAGTGTTATTAGCTGCTTAGCTTAAAGAAAATCACAGGCCTCAGGATGAAATAACCTGCTGTGTGGAAGTGATAGTGCTAATTCATTTCAGACATATTGGGGTTTAGTTTGAAATGATAAAAGTCTTGCAACAACGGACGAGATTTGGGGTGTTTTTTATTTGTCTGGATTCTCTGTAAGCCAGAAGTCATAGAAATAGTGAAATGGATTAGAAAAGATGCAAAAGGACAGAGAATACATGCAGACAGGAAGAAAGAGAATACATTTTCAAAAGGAACAAAAAATAGTGTTTGTAGGCATAAAACATCTTACAATAAAAACTCAAGCGTGTGGGACAGAACTAGGTGAGGATATAACAGAAAACCACACTGACTCATTTCTGTGGTTGAAAGAAAGCGGCCCCAAAAACCACAACACTGTTCGCTTGAAGCTTTTGCAGCAGGTGAAGGTGGAAGAAAGAAAGGGGGGGGCTGTTTTGAAAAACATGCCCATTATGGATGGCTCTCCTGGGCTGCGGTGGCACCAACGCACCCCGTCTGCAGCCTGGAGGGGCCCAGCGCGTTCTCCACACAGCCGAGTAATCATTTTTATCCTCACCATTTCCCAAATAGAATTGGACATGTATGATAAAAGTGTCAGGGTCGGTGTGGGCGACAAGACCTTCCAACAGCATTACACGTCACATTCTCAGGTCCCTCTCTGTTGCGCTTTACCCGCAAACGGCCATGTTATTGCTCACAGGAACTTGGCGGTAATATACATTGCAAGACAAGCAGCTCTTTATGGCCTCAGATTATTTGGTTTGAATGAAAGTGTTGATTTATGTCTGTTTAAGTGAAAAGCTCTGTAAATTCCTCCAGCTGCGTTTCCTGTTCTGGTCTTTCAGGAGAAAGCGAGCAGAATGGCAGTGACAACCAGGGCTGGTGTGGAGAGGTGTCAGCTGTGGTATATTTAATATACCTGACAGCACTGTGAACAAATAAACGAACATGCTAAACAAAACCACTAGCACCCCCAACGTAACACAAATCAAAGGCAAACCAGAATATACACATACTTGCGTACCGTACCTAGAAAGCATGTTTCGTTTAGGTCTATAATAGCATCTGGAATACATCACTTCTTTTTAAGAGTCATATTTGTGTACAAACGTCTAAAAGACTAATTGACACTGTACATCAAACACTAACATTTTAAACATAAAGATAGTTGTTAGATTTAGAATGTTGGTTTACTCTTTCCTACCAAATACTAACAGGGTTAACAAAGTTATCCAGCACAATCCAACAACTAAAGAGGCTGATGTTTGTTAGGTGAACTGGCCTTTAAACACCTGCTTAACATCTGCTGAACATCATTCTAACATCTGACAGGAACGCTTTAGCTACAATCCAGATGATAACGCACATATCAGATAGACATCTTGGTGATGTACATGTGTTATTTGGTTAGAGATATGTGTAGATATGTTAATACCAAATGACAAGTCAAAAGGAATGTCTCGTTCCATTATGGTTTAACAAAAAACAAACAAAGCTGAAGAAACCTAATGGCTGTAAATTATGGTAATGACATCTTGGAACCATCAGTACCATTTGCCAGTGATTTGGCAATAAGGCAATATAGAAGTTCTGTTTGATTCATTGTGTATGTGTAGATGAGCATGTGTGTATGAGCATGTGTGTATGCTCATGGAGTGAGTGGAACAGGGTCATATCGTCCCTGGTGTGGCCTTGGCTCCCTGTGCTGACACTGCAGTGTCCAGCACGGCCAGCTGAGCGTCTCACACAAATGACCTCATTCATCCTCTGCCTCTCACATCATTACACCCCATGGCCCAATATCAACAGCACATACGTGAGCTAACACCTGATCAATACCGCACGGGACGGGCGGTGGCCTCAATCACAGGGCCGGCTGGAGGTACCGGCCCTTAGATTTGTTGTGTTAGCAGAGTAAATGGTGTCCTCGTCTTGACAGCGTCTTTTCTTTGTTTGTTTTTAAAAGCAGGTTAGCTGGAAGGTTTGAGTTCAGTGGGGGAGTGTTTGTAATAGCTGAAGGCCTTGATGGATTGTAAAGGGTTTTCTGTTGTGGCTGTGCTGTATGGGGCAAACCTTAAAGTTTATTTACAAAACCACAATGATCGACTTTTTTTTAATGTGTGCAGGAATAGGAACTTAGTGTAAGTAAAGCCTTTGCAAATTAATATTCTTAGTTATATATAGTGTATATACATATATGCTTTCACACATAAATTATGTGTTTGAAATTATTATTATTATTTTTTTAATGGGTACTTGACATTAAAAGTCAAGCAGTGACTGCAATGCATCATTTAAACCTAAACATTTTTCTATTTCCTACATAAATATACATGTACTAAAACTTATTAACTTATTAAACTTATTAACTTATTAAAACTCAAAAGTATTTCAATTACCTGAATTAAATAGATAATGCATTGTGTTTCACATGCTATACTGATAAAATCCATCCAAAATACCTTTCACATTTAAGCCTACACATTTATTATGTGCATTCATGGTAATTGTTAAACCGGTTAACTGAATAATAGACCTAAACATAGAATTTTATGTTGTTTGGTTATATTTAAAGTATTTTATTATCTCGTTTCTGCAATGTTTTACCATCCAGGTCAAAGATAGTTAGTGTTTTTGATTTTTGGCCTGTCTTGTTTGCCACATTTCTTGATCTGCCAGCACAGGTGCTCACGCTTACATGCTGAATGAGAACTAATTACGATTCGCTGAAAGATAGGAACAAATAAAAGAAGAAAGAGAAGAAAAAATGAAGGAACAGGACAGATCATTTTGACCCAAAAACAAAGGCAGAAGGCCACAGCTGGAGACAAAGAATGACTTTGTCATCTTAGAGCGGCGCCATTATAAATACATGTTAAGATTAAAATGTTCGATTAAAATATTTTTTTTCTGCTTCATTATTTTCCTGTATGAATGGAGTTCATTATACAAACAGAGAGAGAGAGAGAAAGAGAGAGAGACGGAGAGGCAAGTACTGATGAGGAAGTTTGCAATCAATCTTAATGGCTCTTTACTGCTCCAAGGTTCATTATGAATATCAAGCAAACACAATGAGCTATCTTTCAGCCTCGTATCGATTGCTATGCAAATTTACATACATTTCAAGCTGCCTTGCCTCTGCGGCGAGGAGAACTGGGTTGTATAATAAAACAGTTTGTTAACAACAAAACATAACAGCACTTGTGAGAACAGTTTCTGCTCATTATTACGCTGTACTCATGATTTCAGAACAGCAGGCGAGCAC